>VOMN01089976.1:0-19367 GCA_014899125.1 Orchestia grillus | reverse complement strand
GTCCTTGCGAGCGCAGCCTTGTGGCGCATGCTAACAATGCAACCTCCGAGCCCGATCAACTGATGCTTCGTACATCTTTATGCCTTATTTTCTCACCAACAGACCTACCTACCTAGAATCCATTAATTGTGCCCTGTAAAGCTCATTATGGATGCCTCAGCAGTTATTTGTTCTGTAGTTGAGAGGGCTTTGCCTGACCTTGGCTTGATAGGAAAGGCGTTGGCACGAGATCATCATCTGCACTGGATAGCCTTCAATACCAAGCAACGTTTAATACTGAAATGCGAGAGCTTCTACAGCGATATTTCAACTGTAAGCAACTCTGCATTCGCATTGAGCGTTGAGAGCTTCCAATTTCAAAGACAATCTGTGATAAAATTTGATGATAATTTAGAATTTTAAAACGGTGGTTCAAGGTACGGCATTGATCTCTTACACGTACCTAACTGGAAGGCAGATGGAAGTGGGCAGTCTGTGTTTGTGAGCCATGCTGAAGTGATGCCTGTGATTGATAAATTGTCCATTAGTATCTCCCCACCAGTCAGTTGTAATAGATCACTGCCGGAGCTCAAACCACTCTTTTAATTAAAATTTCGATTGTCTGGACGCAGCAAAATTTAAGATGAACAGGATCTTTGGACTTTAGAATCATTTCACTCTCGGACTCATTTAAAGAAAAATCAAAGAGCCACAAAAATAAATATTTCCTCCACTACCTAATTCCAACCGTCGTTGTAGGTGTGTGTATAGATCACGTCTATAGTTGTATGGGGGTTGGGCGTATTAGTGAACGTGAATGAGTGAATGATATATTTTCATACTTCATACGTTTTATCACTAATATATCCAGCTATATTCATCATTTGTTTTCCAAGTACCTACTATGGAAATTCAGGCTTTCAATTTACTCAAGTTTTGAGAACTGATCTTGGAAACCTGAATTTTGAAAGCTTTGTTAATAAAGATGTTTCCCTTTACGTCCGTTCTCCGTCTCACTCTACGTGTGAGAGTCCTGAACAATCGGCCAATAATTTCCATCATACTTTAAATGTTTATGATAGTAATATCAGAAGACGAATTTGTGTCCTAGAGAATTATAGGAATGTAACTGCAAATTTTCTCATGCTAGACGTAAGATTGCCTATCACACTTCAGATCACGGGTAATCACAAATTGTAGCCGACTGCAAAAAAACAGAGAGCGATAAGCGATGATGAAATGCAGAAACAAGAGAAAAAAGGGCATACCATCTAAAAAATGAGAAAAAAAGGTGAGAATAGAAATTGATAGCTGACCCAACGGGTGACGGATTGTCTAGCTTGTTTTATTTTTTTCTAAAAGCGAGAGTCAAATGCTGGCAAAATGAAATGTTGCTTACCTTTCTACTTGTGCATGTTAACGGCGAGCCAAAATAATTTTTTTGCATCATAATCACAACGTAATACAGATATTAGCCTCTAAACTAGTTCAGATTAATTCTTCGCCAAGATGCAACTTTTTCAACCCTGCAGCAGAACCGGGAGTACCGAGGCGCTTCATTTGAATTACCCAACGAAACGGAGTCGGTAAAACGGAGTCGATAAAACGGAGTCGATAAAACGGAGTCGGTTAAACGGAGTCGGTAAAACGGAGTCGGTAAAACGGAGTCGATAAAACGGAGTCGGTAAAACGGAGTCGGGGTAAGAACTCGAAAAGAGCGAGGCAAAACGTAAGTAATAATAGGTGGTGCGGGCAGGTGCGATTACTTGAGGACAACATCGTTTGCTGAAAAGAGTGTGTGGAGGCTTTCCGGATGATCTAGAACATCCTGGAAGTTGGTTGATCCACCAAGCATGAATCGATCATTTTTCGATTTCTATGTATACTAAACCATTTTAAATTGAACAAAGTTCCGTGACACTGGAACCAAAAAGTGTGTATTTAAATTTTCATTTAGAAACTAAGAGAGATAACATTTTTGTCTCGACTACTCGACGAACGTTCTTTGCAAACCTTCGGTCGTGACACACAGCAGGAACTTTACACAGGCGTAATCACCTCAGCTGCAACTTCGTGATTGGATTATCTGGTTAAAAATGTTATCTTACCTTGCCGGGGTATGTTTCTACAATTCGTCTATATTTTTAAAATATCCATACCTTGACGTGTTTAAACTCGGTGAAAAACAGATTTTGTACTCTTATATGCCCCATTTGCGACTCAATTCTACTGCCATTATATATCTGTTTCAACAAGTATCAGTATTTAAGTTGAGGCATTGTTCCTCATATTTTGCAAGAATCATGATATATAAAACTATTTAAATTTATTGCCCAGTATCTCTCCTTTAAATTATCGATACATCATTCTCTACACTTAGTACCATGTTCAGCTTTATGTATTTATTTTATGTTCTGTCTTTTAACGTGATATTCGATTTACCATATATGACAAAGTATTCAATAAATTTGTGCAATCATTTAAGCTGTATCGAATTATCCATCACATCACAGTAGGCAAGTGCGATCAGCTGCCTAATTAGAAATCGCAGTTTGAAGTATTAATGTGATTTGCATTTTAGGTCTTGGCGCCGTATTCTTACCTAGTCATTGCTAAGCAATTTAGCATTTGATGCATCGAGTGGGTCTTTTATGCTCAGAATAAACGATCTTTTTTTCTTTCTAACAGGAAAATTTTGTGCAGTACAATTCTGAACACACATCACGCCGTTAATGTACGTTTCGCAAGAACTAGATGGTACAAATCTTTAGAAGTTCTGTCGTACTTCAACCCTAATTTAGATTATGGATGTCTCAGTCTAGATAATTCGTAACAGGTTCAACTTTTTTGCTATCATTTTACGACCTATTGTACGTGTAAGAAAATCAAGTTTGCAGTGGGTCATCTTTCAACTAAATTTTTCGAATTACAAGGTATAGACGAAGAATCAAGAGTTGATTTTAGTTTAAAGTGTTTAGCATCTGGTGCTAACCACTGAATTGTCACAATTTTAAGTAACAACGCAACTTTACGTTGTCTTATTTATCTTGGTTGAAAGTTTCAACGCGACTTTCACATTTTTAACTTTCAGGCTGTAGTCGCATTGATTGAAAACCCGAAATTTGTGACCGATTTCGGAAAAAAACAATTTTTTTTCTTTCTCATTGCGTGAAGTCTTGTATTCAAGCATTATGGGTGCTAGTAGTTATTCCAATTTCAAAAGAAATTAGGTAGCTGTCTTCATTTTTAAACAACAAAGTCTAGATCTATAAATAAAATTGAATAAATTCTTTTCCTAATTCTACTCCTACTCTCGTCATATGACTTTTTTCGAGTGGTAGAGAAGACAGATCTATTTTCCATCAGATTATCAAGTTATGTTCTGAATAGGTTGGGCCTGCACTGTTGGTCTCGAAAACTACAATTTAATATTTTGTCCCTCACATTATACAGTTCTAAATTTCTCACTGTCTTTGGCGTGAATTTACTAACAAAACCCATATCACGACTGCGTTGTTTCCAGAAACCTTTTTGAAGTTTAACATAATTTTTTTTCCAAAATTACGAGTTGTTTTATAACACTCGTGTCCGTTATTTAGAGCTTGCGTTTAGATCCAAACAATTCGGAGTGTACGATTTGAGGTTAAAAAGTATTTGGTCTATTTTTCTAAGCTCACTTCATGCGACTTTCAGGAATTTTGAAGCTTGCAGAACAATAGCTATTTGACGCCTCTGGCCTAGGAACTGCTTTACATGGAGTAGTACTACAGAATAATGGAATTTATCGACTTAATCACTTCCGTATGTTGCAATTCGAGTAGTTATCAATCATTTAATGCATTCTGTAAAAGGTATAAGTCAAATTTAATAGCCTATTATTCCCGCCTAATTGTAGCTATGCATGTTAATGGTCCGTTTAATACTCTTTTTTTTAACTCAACTCGACTGATTAGCATTCCTTTCCGTAGAAAAATGCCATTGTGCGGAATTTTAATAGGAGCGATGAGGTTGATGGGGAAATATTAACGATATTTCCTTATCATTAGCTTGCGTTGAGTTCGAAGAATAAAAATTGGGTCAGGAAGTGCAGGACTCTCTCCGAATTACCTCTAATTATGAGCAACTTACCTGCCCGCGCTAGGTAAATTAGCCGAACAGGTGAATCACCAGTGAGCTTTCCTCAGCGGCCGCTTGTTCCACAGCCATGATTTCACGGCAGACAAATCTGGTCTGCACAAATTTGGTCTGCATTAATCTGATCTGCACAATTCTGGTTTGCACAAATCTGGTCTGCAAAAATCTGGTCTGCACAAATCTGGTCTGCACAAATCTGGTCTGCACAAATATGGTCAGAGTTCAGGAAAAATGAATGCAGAATGGCGGGAGTTTCCCGTGGTGTTTGCCAAAGGATGAATCAGACTTCAAAGAAGGATGAATCTTAAGTGCTTGACGAGTTGCAGCATTGGCAGACATAAGAGTAAATGCAAACTTCTTTATTCGAGTCATGGAAAATCCGCTCATGCGAGACTGAGGATGTTCTCTAGTCTTAACGTTTTCGAAATCTTTTGCTTAATTTGTGCTACTTTGGTATTTGTAATTCAATTTACAATTTTGTTTAAGATTGATGGATACGGTGTACCTCATCTGAGAGGTTTAATATATTTCATTTAAGAATCGTAGCTAACCTTAGAAAAAAAAAGAATAATTTACAGGAATTATTAGATGTCGATATTCCATCCAATATAATTATATCTTATCTCACTGACGTGAGTTGTTTACAAAAATTTAATGAATTTATCCACAATTTTGAAATATTTCAAATACATTATCAGTCCTGATGCAGTAGTGAGCTATACGTATAAGACCGGGTTGGGACGCTCCATTTACTCGAAATGAGGTAGCGTGAGACTGAGGAAATAGAATAAATTTTCAGCGTGTACATAAGAAAAATAGCTCTATAAATCTTTGAGCTTTAATCAGTTTGGGTACAGTGATTGGTTAACAGACGATTTAGTTTTTTCGGTGGGGCAAAAATTATTGAAGAACCAAAAATGGAACACTTTACTGGTTCGCTGGTAACAACGCTTCAAACTCTTCATCACTCAGATGATAAAAAATATGTGTCCCGGGTTATTAAACACGAACATAATCAGCAGGATGAGAACCACATGTCACCGAGCACTATGTTTTATAATTTGAATATAAAAGAAATGCATTAGGTACGTGTCGTCTTGCCCAATATTTTTGCACCCTGTCGAGAGTCACGCTTGTGATAATCATAGCCGCTGATTGTGACATCGTTTCTTATTGTTCAGTTTTCCTATGCAAAAAAATGCGGATACCGGTGCCTTGATCCTGATGCTGCGTGCAGAGTTCCTTGACAGTTCCCAGACCTCGGCTGGCTTTGGCGAGCAGAACAAACGCGTTGGACCAAATCGCGTGCATGCAACACTCTGAAAAATGGCCAGAAAATCCCAGGACAAGAGCTCGAGGTATCCGATTTTAAATAGTTGGGGCGAGGTGAATTTAAATGAACGAGTTAAATTTTTTTAGGAGGATGGTGTTTTTTTTTTCTGAGCATACGCTAATTCCTAGGAGATCATAAACAGAGCAATGGCAGGCGACACTGAATGTTGCTCAATTGTAATTTGTGAGGATTTTGTAGCACATTGTAGTTAGATTTCAGCATTGAAAAACGTAAGCTCGAGCTGTGAAATTTGGGCCTTGCATTTTCAAGCTAATATTTTACAGCAATAAAAAATAGAAATGAACTAATTCGAAATCTGAGAATTTACAGCACTTGAGAGTTGTTTCGTTGTACATACATGTACCAGTTTAATTTCACAATAAGATATATAGCGTGCAACGATTACCTCTGATTTTCAAGAGTTACGCGGCAATATATTATTTGAATAAAATACGCCATAAACCATGGAACTCAAAAAAGTTGTATCCAAAATTTCCTCTAATTAGAAACGAATAAACGAGAAATAAATTTTTTATCAAAATACGACACGTTTGTCAAGCAGCTTACGTACGCACATGGAATCGAAAGGAAGACGGTGATTGCTGGTGCAGTTTGACGAGTGGAGCGTGCGAAGGGAAAGCTGTCACACGTGGTATTTCCGTGCTACATTTTAACGTACGTTCTCGTACAATATTTCACCGAGTGTGTGCCTGCTTCTATTTTGGAAGCATAACTTAGGTATGTCACTACAGAGAATGTCTGCAGATAGTTAACTTTGAGATTGATAAAGTTTTCTTATCTGCAGAAAAGTATTGAAAATATTGATTGTTAGCCGTGATTTTTCGGATTTGAACAAACTTAGAAAATAAATCCCTGCTTGACCATAACGATGCTGTAGAAGTCTCACCTGATTTTGGTAAATCATTTCCCAGCGTAAAAAATTTTCTGCCTACATGTATATATTCCTATGTATAGTATGTGTATAATCTTAATAATACAAATTTAGAAATTAAAGATGAACATTAACCACGAGCGCACTTAGCCACGACCGGGAATAACAAATTACGTTTCGGACCGAAATTAATTTTCTTTAAGCACCAAGTTAGTCTTCTTCGTTCCTTTTTCCACTAAACACATAACTTATTTCAAAAAATGCGGAGGAATAATATCATAGCTAGCAACGAGTGCACCTCGGCTGTACAAGGAAATCTGATGGACGCACGATAGTTTACTATGAAATAAAATCATAATCATAAGCGGTTGTCAAATAAATTCATCTCGCTGATTTTTTAACCATAAATTTAACTGTAATCGCACTAGATTAAAAATTTAACTGATCTTACCATTATTTTAATTACAATTTCTCACAAGTAGCGTAGGCACTACTTATGAACAGTTAGAAAATACTTCAAGACATCTCATCTTTGAAGAACCGGGCATACCAGAGCACATGCAATTTGAAAAATAAACATTTTTTTTATCAAATTGACTCAAGCTCTATTGTATATAATCATCTTTACAAATACTTATATATTATCCGCTTTGTAATACCTCCATGTAATACCAAATACGGCTAATATGTATTTGATGCAACAGGCTTCGTTCATTGCACATAAGTTTTTATTGAAGGAGCTTTCCTATTTGCTGTAATTTTAAAGTTTTCTTGTGAAATCCATATAAAATATTCCCAAAAATGTTTTACCATCAAAGCTGCAGCAGAATTTGTGAACGAAAAAAAAAATCCTGAAAGTTATTTCGAGTCATTTCGGAGGCCCCAACGGTCGCTGCAAGAAGACATCCGGGGTTTTTCCTGGTGCAGGTGCAACGGCAAACGTACCCCTGCGTTTTTGGGCAAAAGGTCTGCCCACCCTTGGTTTTCCTAGCCCCCAAGCCCCAAACAATGCATTGAGCAATGGACAAAGTGAGCTCTTCCTCAACGCAAAAACTATGCGGAAAGATCAGCGACCATTCATGGGCTTGCTAGCAGCAATCCAAGAATAGACCACTCGTCTCTTTCCTGTTGCCATTTTATATTTTATCATATTGAAGTCAGTCTAAAATTACTTTCTTTACATATGGTAGACGTGTTATTCTTCAATGAATAGGTCCTATACAGGTGGAGGAAGCATTTATCACAATATTTTGTCATCAATTTTCGAAAAATGTGCATGCAGTTGCAAAACAGAATCGGAGCTTGAGTGTTAATATGCGAGGAATTGAAAACTGGAAATTGAACTTCCTACTGGAAATTGAAATTAATAAATAAATCAGTGTTACATCACTTTATTAATTTCCTGCATAAGTTATTTCGGCAACAAATGTAGAGGCACTCGGTTATCAATAAAACTTCTATAATTACCATCACCTCTTGTTACTATTCTTCTTATTCAGGATTATTACCATTAGGAGGGCATAAAAATGTACGCTATTTATTAATGGGTTAATCAAATGATAATATCACTCGATTAGGTTGTGCCCTAAGATATTTTTGGCGTCGTAGTTTACCGGAATCGATGTTCTGAAGCTAGACAATTGTAAAGACTAGTTCGAGAGCACCTAGATGCCGGTTCCGCAGTCCTAGGGACAACCTCTTAGAGGTTGAGGTCAGGGCTCTCTATGACTATAAAATAGTTTAAGGCTTTTCGTACAATCCGAAGACCACTCCGTATGAACATCCATGTATGTACGTACATGTTTCACATATGCCACTCACTTCAATAAGAGGATCAGAACCTAAACTGAGGAGCAACGCGTAGTCCATTGATAGCTTCCTTTCATGGCAGACATTCGTTGAGTTTTACTCCGAATACCTCAAGTTTTTACTTGATGTCTTAGGTTAGTAGGTTTTGTGTTTTAAACGTTTGACGTTAGTCTCACTTATAAAAATAGATACACGTTCTATTTTATTAGAGAAAAAACATTAAACTGCTAAATCTGAAAAATATTTCTATTGAGCATGTGTGTGCACAAGCAACATTTATTCTTGTACTTTGTATTAAATAACAAATATCGAATAAATTGCTCAAAACGTTCAATCTAAATCTATCTTGGAATGCGAGTGCCATTCCCATGCTCTATTATAGTGCTTCATTCCCATCTAAATCTCACAGAAAAATGTTGCTTCACGAATAATGATTTTGTTATACAGGATGAGAGAAAAACAGGAACGCTGAAAAAACAACATAAATAGAAAAAATTAACAAATTTTTCGACAGCAATTGAACCATTACAACTTACCTTTTAAGAGACAGTAATCCAAATTATCAACGTTTGAAAATTACGGCATGTAGATGGCGTTTTCCTCTACGCATGCGGATGCCTCCTTCCAATCTGTGCCGGAGGTTCTTCTTTCATTGGTGCAAAATCTCCGCTGGGACACCGCAAATTTCGTCTTGAATTCTTTGGTTCAATTCATCGAGGGTTCTTGGCTGAGAATTGAAACAAAGAATTCATGATAAATTTCGTAGTATCTCAGCTGAGATGTTGCAGCAATCAATGAAGAACCTCCAGGGGAGATTGGAATAATGCATATGTAGAGGACGTCTTCTGCAGGGCGTATTTTTCACACATTGATAATTAGGACTACTCTCCCTTCAAAAGGTACGCTGTAGTGGGTTCAATTGTTGTCAACAATTATTTTGGTTAACTTTTTCCATTTTCATTGGGGTTTCAAAAGTTCCCGTTTTTTCGAGTAACCCTGTATAAAATGATGCTCAGCAGGTCTAGACCTCTGCTTCTACTCACCATCTGTGCATGCAATGCTCTACCTTTGAAGCACAAAGAACTCCACACTAACGACACAAATAGTAGGTCGGTTATAATAAATTACATTTACTTTAGTCACATTGAGTACAATACTGGTCGTATTAGCAGGTAACGTGATGAATGTGATTGGAAATGTGCGTAGTAAACCTCTTATAACAATAACATAGCACATCCGCGTCCTGACTGTCGAGCACTGCAGTCGGACGCTCATTTAATTCCTTACCCTGAATCCTGAATCTGTCATTCATCACGATTGAAATTCTGCAGGCAGCGTATCAGAGTCTCTTCTTGCATGAGAATTGGTGGAAGTCGGAATTTCTGACACGATAAAAAATAAGACGGCAATTCAGAATAACTAGCAGCACAGCCACAGCAGCAGTTCGTGGACTCCATCATGGACGTTTAACGCGGCGTTTAGTTTCAAAATCAATGCCAAGTTTGACAATTTGCCTAAGAGATTTTCTCATACCAGGTTATCATATGCACCTAATTCTTATCCGCGTAGATACGAAATTTTGCTATGGGCTTCTTCATTGGCAGAAGTACCCTGTTAAGTTGTAGCAGAAGTGCAATGTTAAGTTGCAGCAGAAGCACCCTGTTAAGTTGTATACAAATAAATTCAACAGTTGATCGATACTTTGTTGGCCTCAGGGCTGAGGGGAACAAATAGGACACAGATTTCAAGTCCCGGTACTATACTTATTATAATTATTATTAGTTAATCAGTTTAGGGCTCCCTAGCCACCTCAAAGAGGATCTGATCTCAGGAGAGCGGAAAGCGGACCATTTAGCAGGGACTGTAGGGACCGCGGTGTCTATGCACAGGGGTGTTTCCACACATGATTCCCTACGCATAGAAACAGGAAGTTAAGATTGAAAAGGAAGAAAATATGAACATATAATCAGGCAAGCACGAAAATGGAAAGAAGCAAAGTGGGCACGAAAAATTAAAGTCTCGGAGGTCTATCTATAGCTAAAGAGATCTAACAATAGCCCCCTGGGGTCGCCAGTCTCCATAGCATACGAGAGACAATCTAACCCTATTGCCTACCCTATGCCCCCTGAGGGGTTCGTGTACCCTGAAGCACTCTCTAACCCTACTGCTGGTAGCACGCGAGCAATCATGCGAACAAATTTTACAGACATTTGGTTGCCGCGAGTTATAGAAGAAAAAATACGCACTGACTAATCTATAAACAGGACAAAAAGAAACACAGAACTCGAGGCACCCATCTGTACAAGAAACGTCATTAAAACCACAGACGATGGTGCAATACTGTATTGTTTACAAAAGCCATAGACAATTATACGTAGATATGCATGGAGCCTAGTATTAAGAATGTCAAATAGATATTATTTACACGCCTCAAGTACAAAAACCTACGCAAACCAAGAACCAAAATTTCGAAAATAATGATTCACACCCCGACAAAAAAGTTTCTAAGTAACTAAATGAAAACAGGCAAGTGTTCCAATGTTGATAAGGCACACTTGATAGAAATGATATTCAATTTAAAAAAAAACATTCATGACAGAATTAATTACTGATAAAAAAGTGAAAAAGAAGCACAGCTCACAACAATTTTTTCCTTAAAATTGAATTGAACTAAAAAACGAAGCGTAGAGGGAAAATCTCTCCCACCGCAACCTTGCTGGGTGTAAAAAAATTACCAAAATGTCAACACACAATAATCTTATGCCTCCTCACGACCACAAGCAATGAAAATAAAATTTTTCACAATTTCATTCAAATCAAAGTATACAAGCTAGTGGATAAAATAAAATTTGATAATTACAATGCAGTAATTGAAAGTTTGACAACCGCTTCCGCAAACTCAGGTAGAACCAGAAGAAGGTCCAAGCGAAGTAGCATGACGAGGGTGTCTAATTTTAGTGTTGTATTCAGTGCACGAATTCGCTGCAGTCGACATAACAATGAGGCCAACGCACCTGTGAGGTATGAAAGCAACGGAGCAAGAGGTAACAAAAAATCAAAATAACAATATTACTATACTATTGTTATTATCTAAGGTAAAAACCACCTTTGCCACATTTTGTGAAATTTTAACAGTGAGACTTAAGTTCAGGTTCAATTTCATTTTCGATTTCCAGTTCACCTTCAGTTCACGCGGTAAATTTGCATGCAGCTGAAATTCTAAGAAGTGCTCGGGAATCCTGCCCATCTTTTGAGGATCTAAAATTAACATTCGTTTATAGCACGATACACCGTCGTCCAGGTGCCGGCAGTAAGTTAATAAATGATCTTTTTTTCATGAGACGTAAGCGGACGCCGCCACGAGGCAAGATGCCAACAGCCGAGAGTGAGCTCCAATGAGGGCTCTGGACATAGAGCGGAGGAGAGTCGTGTCTCGCTAATGTGCTGTAGATTCAAAGTAATTTAAACTCACATAGTGAGATAGGAATTTGAGATGCGGTAATCAAGCGTCAAGAAATATCAACACGGCCCCTCTACGTCCAATCGCCCAGTCTAAAGGAGCCTACTCATTACTTTCAAGGGCAATAACACATTTCACCAATGAACAAATAAGTTAGTTTAACAATACTTTCAAAACATATACTGATTAACTAATACGTTCAGTGTGCAGAGAATTCGATCTCCAAATCCGGAATTTTCATAATTAGAAGTGAAGAAGCTGCTGGGTGGACGTTTTGTCGGCCCGAAACCCCGAATGCTGCATCGTTCTTATCGCAGCTCGAGGTTTTTTTCGAGGCTCTGACCGACCTTCGCTCAGGCAATAATGTATCAAAGCATTAACTTTTTCGCTGCGAGGAAACTGACCTCCTCAGTTATTGAATACGCTCATTAGTAACGCGTGACTGTGAGGATCAGCCATGGAAATGACACGAGCATGACGTGGAACTGATGAGATCAGCCCAACGCAGTGAAAGGGTTGAGAGCAGTTTCCTACAACTAGAGGAACCCTCACGTAATGTCGAATACCAACTCGTTTCAAGAAGCAAGAAATCCAATAGGATAAGTTACCCGCCCTAAAGAAACAGAATCCCTTCAAAACTCTGAAAAAATAATAGAGTTAAAGCTATTCTACTACACACTAGTCAACAATAACACTCTCGACTTGGATCTCAGCTGAAAATTTTCCCAGAGATGATAGCAATCATCATCGAAGACTATCGCCCAAATGTTTTCCGTAATGAACTCCAGACGCGACGCATTGCTACTCAACTCAAAACCTCCAGTGAAGCTGACCACAGAGTGTCAAAAAAGAGTAATAGAAAGCTAAGAGGAACTCATGTTCGCTAGACCACGTGGGACGAGAGATGTACATGACGATAACTCTATTCTTACGGCTGAAGGCGCTCTGCTACACCTCAGGCCCACCCTTCCAAGATCTGAAACCACTTTCTTTGGGCTCAAAAACGTTGCACAATGGTGACGTTGCTGCAGTGAATAGAGTAATACAACGGATATCCAAACCTAAGATGAAATGTCAGCCATCACGTGTGATCAACACGACTTTCAAAGGTCCATGCACTTCCCAAACACCGGTGATACAAAATGGCTTTAATTTTGCACAGCATTTATGAGCCCAAGAACCTCACAGATACAAAACCAGCAGAATCGATACGCTTGGACTTGATTACCACAGGTAAAAGCAGGGAACATATGTATATGGAATGAGAGAGACGAAGCATTAAATATGAATGAGTGCACTTCCAATCTGACATCGTAAACTAGCAGATACTGCCCTAGCAAGGTATTCTGAACGTGTCAGTCCAACATCCTGCAGCCCAGACATCTGAATATGAAACCTAGCGTGGAGTTGAGTCTCCAAACCATCAATCTTATTCGCCCTGTTCTATCCAGTAGCTCTCCGGGTCTCCACAACTATGCGAGCCTATAGTTTGGCATGTATCTTATAATAAAAAGGTGTTCCGATAACAAGAACGCATGAGTCGTGAGAACTAGAGGGTATTCGGGCCACTTGATAACTCCAATGTCAGACTTCCATTAAACAAGGATGCTATTAAGCTCGAGCTATAATGAGTTCTTGATTTCTAACTAGGAATCCTGTGTAGTCACAATTATGCATGATATAGGAACACGAGTCGACAGCACCGAGTCACAACTACCTGCATAACCTCAAGTCGAGGTTACTAAACACCACAGCACTCCTCCAGTTGCACACACCTGCCAAGTGCATACTTAACATTGGAAAGGTCGAAATTTTACCTGGAAATATAGTTCTATGTTCAATCGATAGGTACTCGGCTACCTCAAAACTAAGGAAAAGTCAATTTCAAATCAGCGAAAATTACAAGGCCTCGGGCATTTTCAAGTCTAAAATTGTAACTCGGATAACCAGAAGAGCACCAGAAATTGGCATGAGCGGACCTCGCACTCTTCCATACCTCCTAAATTAAAGAAGTATTTCCACCCTGGGTATATTTTCTAGATAAAACCTAGCGCAAGGTCACTTCTATTTCAATATTCGAAAGCATACAGACATGCTAATAAGATACACATTTTGACACTTGGTTCAGACATTACCAGCAGCCGCTACGAACCAGTTCTACCAGCAAACGAAGCTCTAAAGCCAAACGCCATTTGAAATTCCTATTTTGGATGAGGAGAAACGTCTGAACTTCGGCACACGTTCAGTAGGCCTGCGCCAACACAATCGCCTCACACGAGTTTCCTGCTTGAAGTTTTCAATTGGCTGCCGGGCTGTTATTAGAAGCGTATCGGCCGACACACGTGATGCTCAACTCGCATTGTCGTCCTCATTGCAAGTAGGCTCACTTTCCAGAACCAAAATTTATTTTGGTGTTAATTCTTCGTGAAGTTTCGCAGCTAAGTTGAGAAAGGTTAAAATGTTACCTCTTCAACTGTCATTTCTAGGAGATGAACGAATACATCAAAACTGGACGCTTTAAGATTGCAAACGTTCTCTCAAATGTAGGTCGCCTCCAGCACACTACGTCTCAGGATCTCATAGCGCACCTCTTGCTTAGCAGGGATGGACAAGTGAACCGGCATCCATAGATCACAACCCTCCTTCAGGGCATAAGGAGAAGGAAGTGTACACTTCACGGCCTGAACCTCCTCTTGTGACATTGCTCATTTCACGCAGACACAAGCCAATGCGCAAATGCAAACACACTCTACGCAAATAACTACATGGTTGAATGCTTGTTGCATGTCCGGTATTAATTTAGTCACATGTTTGCCACAATGCATAGGTACACGCACTAGAATATTCGCACAATATTTTCGATATTTCCAGTCTGACCACAACTGACTGTCCGACTGACAACTGACTGTGGTCTGACATTTAAACAGATAACATTCAAGCTTGATTCAGATGAGCTAAGAGCAAACAGATCGACGCAATAATAACTTTAGAAAACTAACATCGGCTGGCAATAAGTGAAGGAATGGATTTCTCAATGATGAAGGGACGATTCGAAACAGCCTGAGTCGGAATTCAGAAAGTAATGCAAGAACATAGTCTTCTAACAGAAGTTTTGTTGTCGACATGTACAGCACAGTAGGTGAAGCATGACTCTAGAAGCAAAAACAGTTTTTAAAGCCAAACTGCCGTGCGTAAAAAAATGTTCAATGAATACTATGCAATCAGCGTTGCTGTACAACTCCACCTCAAGTTAAGATCACTCTTTGTCGGCTAAGTTCATTCATTTTCCTCAAAAAATGAGGTCATTACTCTTTAACGATACGACTGAAATAGTTCGATTTCTTACACCCTCAGCAGCAATCAAAGTCAAAGGCAATCGTTCATTTGTCGGGGAATCAGTCACTCATTGCATACGCTGATTCTCTCGTCCCCACTCGTGTCTACTCGTTCGAGTGGGACTTTGAGTCTCTCGTAGAGCCCACTCGTTCGAGTGGGACTTGGAGTCTCTCGTAGAGCCCACTCGTTCGAGATAGTCATCCAGCATGTGAGTAGAGACATCGTGCACAAGAGGCTTCCAAGATGAAGACCAGCGCTGGCACCGCAATAATCGCACCACCAACACCATACATGCACGGCGATACTACGGACACATTCATCACACGCCCAGAAAACATTCCAAACACCCGAGAAAATATTTCAAATCAAAGCATTCCTCGAATTCCAGTTCGTCACACTCGCAGAAACTAACTGCGACGGTGACCCAGAAGTGCACGGAAAATTCTACACAGAGAGTTAGCTAATTAAAGGCTACATATATATAACAGAAATGGTCGAGTGTTCAAAGCCCAGACTTCGAGCACCTAGCACCATTTTTCCATTGAAAATCATGTGAAATCAGGTAATTAGCCTAACAGTGTTTGCATTCCCGATATTTAAGATAAAGATGTGCTCGAAATAATTCATAACATTGTTTGCATGTATCACCTTATACATAATATTCCACTTCATTTTTTTAGAAGTTAGAAGGAAATCAGTCCTCTAAGAGTAAGGAAAAATAGAACTCTTCTTACACTCTAATTTCTACGAAGGAATAAATAATAATTCATCTCGGTACCTTAAAAGTTGCAGCAGCTTCATTGCCCATTTGAGGGGAATATCAGTTTTTATCTTTAAGCGTTACTTTTTTGGAAAGATGCATCTGTCTACAGCCCTGCACGTCAACAGTGAATCATGGAAATAATGCCCACCCGAGGATGTGGAGTTCGAGTGAAGTAAATAACATCCTGCAGAGTACACGGCATCACAAGTGTTCGTCCTGCCCCTCGTTATATCAGAACAGGACATCTCTCATGTCACGAGGAAAAAAGTAGCGCGTCTTGATTAATAAGGAGGAAGTGCAGCAAAAAGAGAGAAAAAGTCGGTATTTTATCAGTACTGTGCTGGGTAGATTTTATACTCTTTAGTGCATAAATCTTTGCCTACCGCACTAAGTTTGTCAAGTTACACCGACAGTCATTGTATTGAGGCAATTATTACCACATAAAATGTTCTTCCACTCTAATTTGGCGTGCTCAGAAATTCTCAGCTGAAGCTGCATTTCGAAAAGATATAGAGAACTGAATATTCCCTCTTTCGAGAATTCGAGAACGTCTGGAAACTGCACTTCATGCCTTCGAAGAATCGGTCGCCAGGAAAGCAAGACAACGTCAGCACATTTTATAATTGCGAATATGATGCCCGTTCAACCCCTAAGTCAGGTACTACGGAGACAACTACAGGCAAATCCGTACGTAAAGTTGCCTCCCGGAAAGATGTTTCTAACCCACCGGGTCAACTCGAGAAACTAACCCTGCTCAAGCCTCTTCCCGCAAGGGGGCAGTAAGACTACACTCACAAACTACACGCGTTTTTAAGAGCGGCTAACGCTCGGATTGCTGCTTGCGTCGGTGCGTGGCAGAGGAGGCTGGAGGAGGGGGGCGAACTGGAGCAGGACAGTCTTGAGGGACCGCCACAAGTTAGGGTGGAAGTTGCCGCCACCACCACCGGCCTCCACCAGGTGGGGGTACAGCCCGATCAGTTGGCGCCAGGTCATTGCGTCCACTGGAGATATGACAGCGCAATTGAGCTCATGCACATTTGAAAAATTATTTAGCATGAACTTTAGAGCTCCCTATCAACAAGAAATGTGAGCCAAAGAGAGCGAAATGAAAGGACTATTTTATATGGTCGTAAGAAAAATTAGAATTTACATGTGCACAGGAGGGTTCCCACACAGCATTCCCTATGAATAAAAACAGTAGGTTAAGATGAGGAAGAAAATATTAGGAATGATCAGCGGAAAAGACATGAAAATGGGAAGGCACAAAGTGACCCACAAACAAGCCCCTTAGACCTACCTCGGGCTGATGTAACGTAACAGGATCCTCTGGGGATGACAGCCCCCTTTCAAAGGGTAGACAAATCTAACTAACCCTATTGAAATGAATACTTTGACGAATCGAAGGAAGAAAAATATTTCTACTAGTCGCCAACAGCAGGGGCTCACCTTTGTGAGGGGGGCCGCTCTGCAAGGATGACAGGAGAGTAGCGATGGCTTGTAGCACGAAGTTCACCTCCGCAAGACGGTGCCTGAAACAAAAATTAAAAGCAGAGGTGGACACGAGCCGCAGCTTCAAACGTACTCAGCACAAAAAATAAAAAATCGTCGCAACGGAACTAAAGTCCTTAGTTTCATGTCGTGAAGGTTGTGGATGAAAATTTGCGTCACAGCAATGCCAGTTTGCAAGAATTCGGTGCACTTTTTTTGTTAAGCACCGATGTCCGTGCCAACGTCCTCATAAATCTCCAAGTGAACGACATATAACACAAAAAATAAAGATTTTCGCGTCATAAATTTTGCATTAAAACAGGCTTGCGCTTCATTCAAGTGGGAAAGGGGACCTGGCGCATTCCTGCACAAAAGAATCTGTGAGAAAATGAATTTCCAATTTATGCTAACTTTCACAAATAAGGCTATTAAACTTTCGAAATATTTTCTTTCAATAAATGAAAACTACCCAACTTTACCACCATTAACTTAGAGTAAATTAAAATTAGAAACATTCCCTACACATAACATTCTTCGTGTACACAGCACATACATGGATCCTTTATAACGCCAAAACATTCTTCGTGCACACAGTCCATACATGGATCCTTTATAACACCAAAACATTTTTCGCGCACACAGTCCATACATGGATCCTTTAAGGACGAATTGTGGGCCTCTTCGGCGTTCTCTAACAAAGCCTCGAGAGCGACAGATGAAGTCGGGGCCGCCATTGCGATCTGGGCAAACACTCTGCTCTCATGACGCAAGCGTGCCAGAACTAATTGATCGACAGAACTAATTGATCGACAGAACTAATTGATCGACAGAACTAACTCACTGCAGCGCCCACACGCTCACCTCGACAGCGCTCAGTGCTTGGTTACAACGACTTAAGTCGGATCTTTCGAGGGCGTCAACCTGAAACTCACCGTCTTGAATGATCTAAGCAAATGTATTGGAAAATAAATTGATACACAGCTACAAAGCAGGAGTGAGCCATTGGGCACTTCTGGGTCCGCCAATCCCTCACCAAAAACACAAACTTGCTTGCAAAACTCACGAGTCGAAACGGTTCTGAAGTTTCCAATTGTGCCTTCAAGTGAAAGTAGTTGTAACATGAAAAAATGTTGGACAACTACAAAATAAGCTGGGCAGTACAACGAAGGATAGGTCTGATATAAATAGGTCTTATAATATATAAATTAGCAGTGCTGACCGAGGCAAGGGGCAGCCTCCAGAAATGGCGGCGTCATCAACGAAGCGACAGAGGACGTCTTTAAAACGGTGCAGCAGTGAAGTGACCGCCAGTTTGCTGGTGACTCCCTCGCCGGCAACACCGAGGAGGGGTGCGCCGGTGCTGCCTTCTGCACCATCTCCGCCGTCTGAGAAGCAAACTCAGATTAAAAACACATCAATGTGAAAATACACGTGCACGCAACAAATTACATTACTAGGTACATATATAGATCGCGAAGTGGGCCACATGTGCGAGCATATACCTGAAGGCGTCACGTGACATTAAAAGTTCCGCGTTAATTTGAACGTTTTTACAGCAATAGAAAGTCTTGAGAAACAGCACACTCGAACTGAGCTCTCACCCATACATAGGAGCGATAATACAATAAAAAACCTCATGCAGTAGGTGCCTCAACAGCTTTTTCCTGACATCACCGTAAGTGAAAGCTTCGTGATGAAATACATTAGAGAGCATTTAAGAATTAAGAGATAATGCAGTTAAAACGGCAGAAAAGGCCGATCCTTCATGATGCACAACACACCGGCGCAATTCCACTTCCATGTTTCTTGTTTCCTCTTCTCCACAATGAAATAGAGAGCTCGAATAAACTGAACACTTAACATATGAGTGAAACAAATTAGAGAAGACTCCCGAAGCTCAATCCAAATAAAAGGGCGTAATCTGGTGCACTCACAACGCATGACGTGCGCTAGTAAGACTCATGATTGGTGTTGGCACATCGATAAAAATGACTCCTCAGATGTAACACACACCCTATTTACGTACACGTTTCTGCATCAGCCCAAGCCTGAAGAATTGTTAACGCATGAACATCACATTCAGTTTTCAGAGCATTTTATGCTGCGGAAGCTCAACACAAGTGAGTGGAATGAAGCAGGCAGACACTGCAGGAGGCAGGCAGACACTGCAGGA
>VOMN01089975.1:0-20277 GCA_014899125.1 Orchestia grillus | reverse complement strand
AACGAATTTGAAAATGGGTTTCCTTTTTTCTGGGACACCCTATATAGCGTAATACATATCATAGGGCTCTACCTTCTAAAGTTATTTTTTTAACAAATAAATTTTTACGTTATTCATTTGATTAATTTTATCAGAAACCCTAGTGACATGTTCATATCATGTTTTCATGTTCCATGAACATGTTGCTCACGTAAGAGGTGTCGAAGTGTTCCCTTCGATAACGGACGTTCAGTTTCCTCTGAGTGTTAACCATACATAACTGGGATGAATAGGAATGTGCGTAAAACTGACGTTCTGTCTGTTCCAAATGTTAATCACACGAAAGTGAGATGAAAAAATGTGTAAAACTGACGTTCTGTCTCCTCGAAATATTGATCATATGGAAGTGGGATGAATGAAACGGGCATAAAACTGACGCTCTGACCCCTCTAAGTGTTGATCACACGAAAGTGGGATGAGAAGTGCGTTTAACAGACGTTCTGTCTCTTCCAAATATTGATCACATGGAAGTGGGATGAATGAGACGTGTATATAACTGGCGTTCTGTCTCCTCGAAATGAAATGATCGTATAGAACTGGGATCAATGAAGAGAGCCTTTCACTTCATTTGAATATTCACATCTGTCGTCAGGGCCCCCGCACTGTAACTATACAGTCTGTGAGCCGAAATTAAAGGGCGTAGCGTGCGTCTCACCAACCTTTCGGCGTGCCTCCTCTTAAATTAGCGTATTTTTGTAGGGATATCAGGTGTATTTTCTTCTGAACCCTCGCTTTTAACATAGGCGTTTTTTTTGTGTCGAGTCGCACTTGTTTGGTCATGGAACTTGTGGCTGTTGATTATCTAGGCGATGCAGTAGTCTGATTCGATTACTCTGGTCATTTAATTGGCTCTTTTGGTACTATAACTACTGAATGTTTAGAAAAAACTCCTGTTTATCAAGAAATATTCGCAGCATGTCATGAGGACAAAGAAATCATTGCTTATGACTATTTTAAATCAAATTATCGTCTAGTAAAAATTGTTTAAATCTAGAATTTACGAGACTCATATTGAACATCGATAATTCTGAAGTTTTGTACGTGTTGAAATATAGTTATACTGGACAAAGCTCAGTGTTTGCTATGTTTAAGTAGCTCGTCTGATAGTGGTTCTTTAACTTATTTGTTTTCTCCTTATTAAAGAATGGCTGCACAGGAGTTCTTGTTAGCGGGCGAAAATACACTTATGAAATGTTTAACACGACAGTTCAGCCCACACAGCGCCTTCCACTCCGTGGAAAAGTCGGACATTACAAAATCTGGCCGTACAAGTTCTCTTGAATCGCTTGTCTTTTTATCTTTGCTATATCTACCGTTAGTATGTTGTGAAAGTGTCGTGATGCGACAGAGAGACGATGCGCTTCTGTGTGTCAAAACCGGTGTCGTTGTTTTGCATCTACACGCGTTTTGGTGCCATGACACTCGAGTCTCGTCACGACACGTGAAGAAAGAGGCAACGTAATAACTTGATCTGTCTCTAGTGCCGCCAGACTTGGGTTGAAGACGCTCTTTGAAGGAGTTTCGTTTGAAGATGACAACTCCCAACTAGTCGTTTCGAAATCGCTAATTTTTTCACTTGCATTTTTGCGTTGGTTCCATTATCAGACCATATGATGGCACCAGGTACGCTTAACAGCTATGTTTACTTTTTTGAATATAGATTGGAACTTGAAATTAAATGAAAGCTCTGTCGTAGTAGAAGCTAGCAGTGCATATCTTCTTATATCAGGTAAATCCTTACTTTTGTACCGCATCCACTTGATAATTAGAGCCTCCGCCCTTACAACTTTCCCCAAAATTTCACTAGCGAGTTTACCCATCGCAGTGTCAAGTTCTGGAGGTCTTGGGGAAGAAAACAAATTGAATTTTAGACTCTGTGCTCCCAGAGGTAGCCCAGTGTTTTATCACAGACAAACTCTGACAGAAAAGTTGTACTAGTTTTGTTCTAAGCTCAAAAAATTGAAGTGCTCATGTGAATTTGAAATTTCGGGGATTTAAACGACTTGTTCTATTAATTTCCAGACAAAATGTGTACAGGTATATTTTGTAAAACGTAGTTCATAACATATACAGAGGGTTAAGGAAAGAGAAATGCAAAATTTCACACCTACCAGAAAGTAGCAAACTGAACACTTTTGCCATTATAAAACTTTGCGAATTTATTTGGTCTTTTTGGATATAAGGTGTTTTCCATTTGAAGTAAAGAAATTTGAAAACAAATTCCTCTCAAATAATCTATTTATACATCCGCTTTACAGAAATTATTCATAGTTTTCACCATCCACATCGATGCACTTGTGATATCTCCGACTTGAGGACTGAAGGATATTGCGGAAAAGGCCTGACGTTTCACAAATGTCGCCAGAAGCCACTGCAATTCTCGCTACGAGATCTTACTCTGATTTCACAGGTGTTGACTAAATTCGGCTTCTCACGTGTCCCCAACAATCGATGAGCATCGATGTGGGTGGTGGTAACTTCGAACAATTTCTTTAGAGTAAATGTATAGATAAATTATTTGGTGGGCAATTTAGTTTTCAAATTTCCTCCTTTTAAACATTAACACATTGACTCCGAAGTGGGTCATATATGGTACACGCGATCATCTAACCTAATGTAACCAAAGCCCTATCATGTATAAATACAAATTTTCGAGTTTTCTTCAAATTTGTGTTCATCAATCAAATAAGCTAGTTCTGATTAGAGAGAAAATTAATAGAGTAACCAAACCAAAATCCTTCATTTTTAAATTCACTGTAGAGATATTTATTGGCATGTAATTTTACCTGTGTGAAGAATCGGAGTCAACGTGTTAAGCAGCTTATATCTCAAAAAATAATTTTTTTAAAGTTTCCTAGAGGTGAAAATGTTTAGTTTGCCACGTTCTGATAGGTGTGAAATTTTGTACTTCTTTTTTCTAGCACCTTATATATGTATTTTTTCTAGCACCTTAATCATATATATAATAGTAAATTTATGACCATATTTAATGTGTGTGTTAACGTGTTTATGCATTTATGTAAATGTAGGTATGTACATAAACTACCGAAGGTGACAAATCATCTCAAGCACGGCTATGGTTTTCGTCCCACTAATAACGCTGATTCTTGGTTTTCGACCTCAAAATACTTGTGAAGATTTTAAAAATGTTTCTTAATTTACACTACAATCCCTTGTACAGACGCCACTGCACACCGAGCGTTCCTTCCTAACATTTCAGTCTTTGCTGAGTATGAAATCCAAACTTGTACTCGTATGTATATTTTTAAGCCGATGGGGAAGGAACGTATTTGATGTACGATAAAAAACATTTGAAGAAACTTTATTTATTTGAACACAGTTGACATACAGTACTACGTTGGGCTTGTAATGCTTTCAAACTACTGACGCGTGAACGATGTGAAGGATGTAAGGCTTTTCCTTTTCCAAGGGAAGCACTCCGTGGTTCCACAAAAACCAGTTTCCTCTACCGAGACTCGATCCCTCACTTTTCAGTCGTGAGCGGACCGCGTTATCAGAGCGCCATTGAGCCCTCAGTACGCCTAGGAACAAAATATTTAAAGTTATAAACACCTTATCTTTGTTTAAAATTTGTTTTAGTTTGTGGCGGTACTACTGTTTGGAATTATAATATAAGATCTAACAAAACGAGCTTGTTGTCACATAAATGATTTTTTCGAATTTCTTTAAGAGCTGATTGGACAACACTTTGGGTCAGTTTCATTGTCCTCTTCAGTCAAAAGCTCTTCTAGTTTTCCTTCGAGTGTTTAACTTTCATCCAGATTACAAGCTCGCCAGATTGTAAGCTGCAATCTATCATTACGGAGCTCGATAGAAGCCAGCTGTGCTATTACTCTTGTTTGCTGTTCCCAAATTGGATCACGACGCAAGAAAGTCAAGCCTGTTCTGCCGTAAGAATGCGATCATTTATTCATTATCGCTTGCTTGACATTCTCTTCATGCCTTCAACTTACCAGACAACATTCGAATGACCTCCTACCTCTACGCTCTACCAAGCAGTCCTTGGCCGGGGGCTTCTCCCCAATGAATGAACATAATTTTTCAATCATAATCAGTGTGGCTTCTTTGATCGAATAAGAAGAATTTGACCTTCAGAAATGTTTGTTCCGCTTTTTTCTCCCAAATCGATGAACATGACTCGTCATATTCTGTATTTTTGTTTTATTCAATTGAGTATAATTCAATACATTCTTCTGCATGGATCCCTTTCCTCAAGGCATAGATGTTACGCTCTGATTATATATGCAATAATTATTAATTAGTGATATGCAATAATTATTGCATATCACTTTCTCTCGAATGCAAGGGATCAATTATACACACTCATAATTAGTAGCTAATCTTGCCTATTCTTCTGTTTGATTACGATACTTCTGCAGTTCACAATTCTTTCTCTTCTTATCGTCCATAATTATCAGAAGGTCTTCTTAAATTGTTCCCATTCCTGCCTGCCTAATGTGTGTGAGAGAAGACGCTCGAGCTTCGTTCGACAGTTTTACTCCACACTCGCGTGCGACGGCCTCGACTCAGCAGCAGGCTCTGCAGAACCAGTTTCTCTAACAAGCACCGAATTTTTGAAGCTGCATTGAACATTTTTGCCGGTCTTTTTTTGCGTTCGTCTAGATTTTATGTAGTTATTATGGTTCGCAATTATGCTTGTGAACTTTTCATTCGGCTTGTGCGCCTCATTCGTGAAGCTTTGTTTAGTTTAGCCTTCGGAGGATGTTTGCTTGGTGAGAGCAAGATTTTCTCTTTTGCCAAGGTCAGACATGATTAGTGGACATGATTTTAAGATTGACGCATATGAATTTAATATTGCTTGATCATTAGGGGAACTAGTTTAAATCCGGAGTTTTCCTTTCAGAGCGACCCTTTTTACATCTTTCAGCATGTTTATTCAAATAAGTTCACTCAATCATGTTCTATCCCAATCAAGGATTCCTCGCAACCAATATCTCATTCATATTGAACGTTCCCTTCTCATTTTCAATCTCATTACGTTGAATATCTATGAGCCTCCAACCATCCAAGTACAAACGTAACGCTTTTCCAAGGACGATTTCGACCTTGTTGCGGTTGTTACGACCTTGGCGAATTCTCCCTGCCTCTCAGCGCATTATTGCAACTCCCTGCAACACGGGCCTCGCTCCCTAAGATGGGTTAGGGAATGCCTGGCCCGGTAGGAACGTCGCTGCTTCCACTTTCTAGGTCGGCTCTGGTGAATTTGTTCTCGTCCATTTCTCCGCAGTGGAAAAGTGTTTCCGTCGTCATGCATGTGGGGTTGGCAGTGGTGTACGCTTTTAGTTTTGTCACACTGGCCGCTGACTTGATTGCCGTTTGAAATTTCAATTTTGATGCCGGCGTATTTACCGAAATGATTGCTCCACTGAGCTTGTGCGTACGGAAGTTTGTTGTTTGACCCTTAATAGAAGTGTATTCATATTTTAGTTTTGCTGCTGGAGTTAAGCTTAATTTTGTGAAGCTTCACTCATACTGACACCGAAATTAGTGTTTATTTAAAGTACTGCACGAACTGCTCTGAAGACGACATTTTAGCTGTCGAGGTAACTGCTTCTCTTTGTAATTTCCTGTGCCATGGTTAACGGTACTGTTCCCTGTGTTAGATGTGATTTTAACAAACGGAGTGTTTTTTTAGGTCTGATAAAGTTACATCTCAAGTTAGAGTCTTGTCTCTTTTTAAAAAATTTCCACTTTACCTCATAACCCACAGCACCTTCTTAACTCCAGTATAATTTTAAGCGGTAATTTATTGATTGAATTCTTGCTTTGAACTCAACGTTTCCCCTTAATTTCACATTTCTCGCATGTAATGCATAATCCTAATTGAATTGTCATTTACCTGGCTCCACCAAACTAAGAGTCATTCCAAACGTCAATGTTGCTGCGAATAACATCCTTTCATTCTTCAATTCACCCGTTCAATGTTGGTAGAACTCGGCGTTCGTGCATATATCCACGGCGATCGTGCACATCATCTGCCCTCGCGAAGACAATGAACGTCCCGAAGCCCTTGCGTTCATTACGTACGGTGAATTAATTAAGCCCACTCCTTGGTAACGAACAGAAAGCTTGCTCCGGGATACTGAGATTTCTTCAAAAATATTTAAACTTATGTCATGTATTTTAAAGAGTTGGCACTGAAAACATGCACAGAAATGATTGTAAAACAACATATTTGCAGAAGTGTAGAGTGCACGAGTAGAAGCAATCACAGGAAATACAAACTATCGCGGAGTTGCTCGGTATCATGGAGTAAGCTTAGTTTACCCTTCATTTGAAGCCTAGACGGCAGGTTAGAGTAGAATGTTTAGTTCGGAGCTTGGAGCTTACTGCAAAATGCTGAATTGAGTGCAGAGTGCAAAGCTCATTTTGAATGAAGGGCAAAGTTCTCTTTATTCAAAATTTTTTGGGTTCCAGTAAGAAAATGGACATCAATTTGTGAAAGTGGTATACTATTTAAAAAGAATCTAACGTTTTCTTTTATTGTATTGCAAACAGACTATTTAGCTGCTGCCCGTGTGTGTAGTCTTGACGCTCGAGTTTTGAAACGATATGTTGGTTACTATTCCTTCAGTAATGCAAAATACCGTAATCCAAAATTCCTATCCTGTTTCGTAACTTGATGTCATTTTTTAGATTATGCACTAACTATACAAGACAAAGCTCATTTTTTGTATTCTAATTCTCGTGTTTCATCCGTTCAACATGCTAGTTATTTTTTGAACTGCAATCGGAACAAGATGAAGTTCCAAGTCGTTTGTGATATGAAAAACACGCATCATGCGACCGTCAGCACAATATTTCATTTACATGCTTATAACAGTAATTTTTTAAAGAGCAAACGGAACAAGGTGCAGCTCTACGTCCAGACGCGCCCTCCTTTCTCTGTCGCCCGACAGCTAGGGACGTTAACATCTTTCAGGCCTTCATTTGAAGCATATTTTAGTCACCATTTTCTCCGGCCATAACTCGCCTGTACAATGCATAATTGTGCCCCCAAGCTGCACTCCTGAGTTTCTCAGCTCCGCTTCACGCAGCCGACGACAGCCTCTCTCTCTCTTGCTCGATGGGGCCGCAAGTGCCTACGTAGAACGAAGTTCGATTAGTAAAGTCATATCTGCCATTTCTCTCTAGTTACATTGCACTTGGAAGACTCCTTTTTTCTGCCTTGTTTTTTTGCTCTTATGATTTTGTTCAACATTGTGGGCTATTTCTCTGTGTTAGGACTTGGTGCCACGGGAAACAACGGGGGTTCTTTCCTAAACCTTGGGAGTAGGGGGGGAGGGGAAGAGGGGGTGCATAAATTCCTCCAAATTTATACAGCTTACGTTTCTTTCGAGCAGAAGAAGAAGGCAGGCACGTGTTTCAAATTATTACGATCACTTCAAACCCCTATACATAAGTGGACATTTTTATTTCTTGTAAGAATGAATTGTTGCTCATGGAATATTCTGCTGAGTGACATAAAGCTTTGCTTCTACACGAAAAGTCCATGGGGCACTGGAATAGCTAGTGATAATAAATTTAGGATAGTTTGAGGATGTTTGTGTTACCGTCTTGTCTAACCGTTAAGTAAGCAGAGTTGCGTTTGGTGGGTAACTAATAAGCGTATAATTATGCTAGATTCTCCTCGTGGACACTAGAGTTTGTGCGTGTGTCATCTCGTCAGACTCGTTACTGGGCTTTCTCTGGCGGAACTATAAAATCCTTATATTTGCGTGCCGTATTTAGCTCATGTTATACTTCTACAGATTCAACTCCGTGACAGAAGATCAGGTGCAGGCTGTTCAGCTTTTCGCCGTTAATCATCAACACTGTGCTGTTCGATACGATTCCATTTAATTTCAGGCTTTCATCAGCCTCAAATGCTCGACCGTCTGAATCATTTAATTTACGATTCGACCTCCATTGACCTAATTATTACCTGTTTTGTCACTGATCGGATTTATTCTGTGATATTGAATCACAGATTGTCATTTTTACGAGAAATGTGACGAATGATCGTTGCCAATATTCACTTATTATGTACTGATCGTAGAGAGCACATTGTTTATGTATTAGGTTTATTCAAAGTGGATAAATATTTCGCAAGACTTTTTAGCGGTAAGCAACACTACGAACCAGATCAATTCTTATTTTTTCACTTCCTTTTACTCTGACTTTACATACCGAAACAGTACCCCATATTTTCAAGAAGACAGCAAAACTCGCCGTCGACTGGCCGAACTTTCAAAACCATTCTACGCCGACCTCGCGTCATCGCCGTCTCACCGGTGGCCGTCTTCCGCCATTCTGCCGCTGTGGCATTGCCTCCAAAATGCCCCCCACGTTCCCTTTGTGCTGGTGCGACGTGCCCCTTCTTGACAAGAGACTGCTGTGTGCAGTGACCCGTACACACCTTCTTGGCCTCCGGCGTTATGCGAGTCGTTATCGTACTTCTGCCCCACAGTGATATTGTGCGGCGTAATGAAGTGGTCTGAGATTTACAATCCAAAGGGCAGCTGCAATGCAATGTTTGTAACCATTGTGATATCATAAACCTAATTTGGTATTTTCGAACCTCTAGAATGTTGTCGACAGCTGCAGGGCTTTTGAACTGTTGAAGTATTTTTACATGGGTTCCGTTATGTGGAACTTGCGGGTTTCATAAGAGACCACCGCTTTCTGCCACATGCTGATGTTTCGTGAAGCTCGACAGCGTTCGCTGGAATTCAGGCTTGTTCTTCGAGAAGCTGGTCTGGAACATAAGGACGTTGTGTGGAATTATCCGGCACCAAATGTTAGGACTTGTACTACTTCGACTTTTTTCAGCTGAGAGGATCACGTATTGAGAGTGAATGGCCTTGCCAGTATTTTCTAATGACGAGGTTTCTCTAAAATGATCCTAGCTAATTGTTTCAATGTAGAATGCAATTGTATTCAATGTACTTGCATATAACTGTGTTACACATTACTGTGCTGTATGAGGTGATCATACCATCATAATATTCCTTGAAATAGTAGTTTTGAACGTAATTGCTACTGATGAATGCATTCAATTTGTATTCAATGACCGCTAAACTTAAACTGTGAATCTTTTCTGAGTTCAATGCCTTTTTAGTTTCATTCAAATCCTTTTAGTTAATGCTCTTATGCTACATTCAGGTCACTCTATCATTTTCTGCAGCACTGCTTAGGGAGACACGCTGCTGGAGATTATCCTTCAGTGTGTCTTGAGGACCAATCGACCCTCGGGGGATACGTAGAGTTCCCGAGCTTTCTATCACTTGAGCTGCATGAAAAATTTGCTGTGTAAACTGAAAGTGAACTGTAACTGAGCATCACCGTTAGAATCACATAATGTGAGGCAACGGGGATTAAATTCCTAACTTAATAATAAATTATAATGATATAGTCACAATAGTATTAATTTTACGTAGTTTATTTTTGCTGGTTGGCCTACTGTAATCGTTAGTTTTCTTGCAAGGAACAAAATGGAAAATGACAGAAAATCTTACAGTGTCTTTCTTAACATCATAACTTGCGTCGGTTGGATCTCCATAACGGTGGATAATAACAGAACAGATAAGTCGATTTCCAGCAAATCCCACACCTTACTTTCTTCTACAGTGCCAAAGCGTGCACGAACATTTGCGCGAGCGTCGGAGTGGACATCAAAGGTCCAATATATAAATTGGTAAACGAACAATTAAGTTCTTCTTAGGAACAAACATTCATTGCAATTTAACTATTCGTAACCTGTCCGTTTGCGGTCAAGTAATTTTATTGATGGTATGCGTGGGTGATAGACGGTGGTCTTAGTACATATAAGCTAACTGGGGCAAAATGTCCTACCCATGCTAAGTTGCAACGTTTTGTATTTTTCTCCTTGTTTCTTGTGAAGGCTTTCCGCTCTGCTGATGTAGAGAGATAAGATATGCTCTGTTGTCAGAGTAATAGATAGTAGCTAATTTTGCCTACTTTGTCCTCGTGCTCCATGGCTTTGAATTTTCTACCAAGATCTTTTATGATGATAAAAAGTTGATTTTTGGCATTCGTTTGAAATAATTGTAACAAATCTATCATTATGAAGATTCATACCATTGCATTCGGGTAATTTCGTTTCCGCCATGGAATTTCTTCGTAGGTAAAAAAGTTTAGCAAGTTACCCGAGTATGTTTTCCATTTCGCGAAAGTTTTTATCTCGTAGTACTCTGCCAATTTGGGCAGATGCGTTTGAGAACATCAGTTAGCCCTTCCAGTCGACATTTACTTCCCAAATTAATCCTGATCGCTTTTGATTTACCTTTAAAGTAATTTTCATTACGGATTTTCTCTTTTATGCAGAGCCAAATTGTGCATCTTTACATGCATCGCTGTTTCATACATGATAATTAGGGAAAAATGAGTTCTCTCCACTATAACACTCCTAGCTAATTCATTGTGTCCCCACAATATTTACCAACTTTATGGATGCACTTCCACAACTTCCAGTATTTTTCAATATGGGATTGTAACACGTGATTATTCTAAATTTTCCGACCTTTTCTTTACAGGATGGTCGATCTCTTCGCTGAGGCGCAGCCGGCGCGTGTCGCTGCGACGCATGTCGTGGATACCGCGGCCGCACCTCGACGCCGCCTCGTGGTTGGCGGCGCTCGAGCTGCCCCAGTACAGCCAGTGCTTCTCTCACTTCGCCGGCGTAGAAGTAAGCCTCTTTCTTGCCTCTGCCAGAAATGTTTTGAAGCCTAAATGGTTCAATCGTACAATATTTAGCTGTTCATTTGGCTGGATCTAACTTTTCGTGCAAAGCTCATTTCAGTCGAATGGCATACACCCACGAGATTGCAACTCGTTTTTCGTACAAAGCCAACTTCTGTCTATTCTAAATATACGTGAAACTGCTTTTATAGATTCGTACGAAGCTAGCTGCAGTCTTACAGCAAAATATTTTCAGCGTCATAAGGTCAAATCTAAAGAAATTTTTAGTAATGCTGTGTTTGTCTTTGTTCTTTTGCTCGTGCATCTTCATGCTGAACTCGGCGTTTGGGCGGGTGAACGTAGACTGCTGTCTCATGTAAGAAGCTTGTAAGGATTACGTGTTTATTTTGTGAGGTGCGTAGAGTGTGTGTAGGGTGTGTGAAGTATTCATTCATGGCTGCAGACTTACGTCTCTCTCGAGAGACTGATGCACTTTTATGGGGAATTGTGTTACGCTAATAGTGAAAAATACATAATGGTGGATGAATCAGTGGAAGCTGTACATAGATGATGCATCATACTTCTTAAAGCAGTTGTGAAATGTATGTCTACAGACCAACAAAACAAAAGCATGCCATCTCTGTATGCCTACGGACATGCAAAACAAATCCGTGTAATGTCTGTTCTGCATGTCTACAAACCTGCAAAACAAAAGCCTGTCGCGTCTGTCTTCCTAAGTTTATCTTTGAAATGAGCAGCTATTAGATGGTGTTTGGCGCTACAAAATTTAATTATTCGTATACGCAACTTTCACCTTCACGATATACATATTATTTACAGATATTTTCCAGGTGTGGAAAAAGGTTTGAATAAGTAGAGATGCACTGCCTATTCCGGAGTTACTTCCTATTATTTTTAGGCATCGATCTTTCAGAAAATGATCTATTAATCAGGCCTCACAAGGTTCAGGGAAGTTTCCATTGCAATGTGCGCTAAGTCGTACTTGAAAAACAACAAAGCGTGTGTTGTTTGGAGGATGCTGATTTTTTTATCATTGGGAAGTCGTAATCGTCTTGAATTGCTGCAGTTTTACTTGAAGACAGTCCAGGTTACGATTAGTTTCATATTAACCTGCAATGGATGTTTTTTTCCTTAGAAACGCTTTATTGTTCGTTTTCCAATTTTTATATTGGATTTTAATGCCCAGTTCCATTCACTGTGTTAAGGAAAATTGTCCGACACTTGAGCAATTTTCATTCGACATAATTAATTATGGTAACTCCTATTTTTGTGCTGATGGGAGGTTGGTTTCATGGTTGAGGTAGAAGAGGACAACCTGTCGGATCCATGGAAAATTTCGGTACGGCGTCGCTGCTGAGGCTCGCTGAAAGTCGTTAGGCTTCAGTCGATTCTAGTAGCATTTTATTCCTTAGTGAACATTAATTGTTAACTTTTTGCACATGTATCGCTTAATAATTTTGAGCTCAATGTTTTAAATCTTGATTTTGAACACATAGTTGTTTCACAACTAGACCTTAAGTTCAAAGTTCAGAGTTGTTTCGAAGCTAGACCTTAAAGTTACGAATGTTTCAAAGGCACGAGGTAATAATCGTAGCTAGTAGCCTCGTTCGAAATTCATTCAAGCTATTACTATTAAAATACCCACAGCCTCCATACCTACATTACCCAGTCTAACTTGTTCGCCGCCCCGTCGATAATCTAGTATCCGGCGGAGATAATTAACTATCTGGGAGCGATAATTAACTATCCAGCAGTGATAAGCAATTATCCGGCTACGATATTTGAACTTGGGCAGCCAAAATAGTTGATATTTATAGAAGCCCAGGGAGAGAAATTAGATCTGGTGTTGGATCTTATGTATGCATCAGTTATGTATGTTTCACCCCACACTGCAATTTATGCGTGGCTGACGTACGCGTACGAGTTGGACGAACTCTACCGTTTTCAGGCTTTGAAGATTATCTATTGTACTACTTCAAGTATTTTACGTAATATTTTCACTTGGAAGTCGTGATGGATAAACTAACTTGAAAATGATGCGAGGCTCCAGCATATGAACTGGCACGCCTCGATTGTCGCAAAGTTTTGCGGTCTGCACTAGGATTTCTTCCACAGGGTAACCATCACGAAACAATCTAATTCGTGTGCATGTAAATATTGAAACACTGGGTTTTCTTTCTAAGTAGTATAAGGTATCCCATACCTTATATTATTTGGAGGTCGCTGTTAAAATGTATAAGCTAAACTTGGGGTGTGTACACAATCCCTTTGTATTAGGAAGCTTTTGTTGTTAATAATAAACTGATTTTCGCTTGTATTATTGGCACGCGAGCAGCCCATTATGCTTAAGCTTTGTACCTCCCTTATTAGCTTGCTCAGCTCTCACATGCTGTCTGATAACCTTTCTATCTCTCAATTATCTTTTATCTTGGTTATTTTATTGAGCGCTATCGCCTTTTTTTCTATATCAGCCTTGAGATAAAGAAGGGGCGATACTGCTACCTCTCAGCGCGTTCTGCACCTCGCAGTAACGCTGTGTCTGTGACATAACAGGTTACGTGACCAACTTCAGAATAACAAGCTCGAGGATTACTTTCATGAGCTCTCTCACTGTGACATTACTGCCAACAAATCTCCGTGTGCTCAAGCTGATCTACGAAAAGTGGTGTGAGGAATAGCTTGTGTAAGTTTTTCTGAGTGATCTCCGTCATGTGATGCCGGTAATTTTTTTATCTGACTTGAATTGGTTCATAATTTTACAACAGCCATGACTTACTTTTACGTGTGACAGGAGCTTTAGCATTGCCTCTGTCACCTACTTAATGTTTGTGTTTGCTCGAGTTTTGTTACAATTTTGAAATGATTCTCCTTTAATGCAGAGGTCCCAGATTATTGTTGTAACGGTACTCTTGTGTTGGTGTACGCAATTGAATGTGCAACAGAGCTAAAGACAGTACTTTTCCAAAGATATAGTCTCATCTGTAACTTTGAAGCATCGGTAAAACACCAGTGCAAACTCACTCGGTTCATTTCTGCTAACCTGACAGCCGAGTCGGACACCTACAACTGCGAGGTAGTGGGTCAGGAGATTGGTGCGGTTTTTTCCATGCTAATTGTCGTTTGGTAAACAAGGTCAGGACAGGCAACTGACCTCGGCGGGAGTCTGAACACATTTGTAGCATCCTCACTTTGTCGGCGAGACTCAAAATCTTTTGTACCAATTTCAAACAAAAGTCTGAAGGGATAACTGATGTTGTTTTCTCGGTTCAGTCATCTCAACTTGATGACCGGATTAATTAAAAGTTCTTGACATTGGAGCCTTGGTGAGACAATAATTAGCAGTCGCGGTTTTTCCTCTCTCCTTGTTTCTGTGAACAGAGAAACTTTTTTTTTGCTTGGTAAACTATCATTGTGGGTGGGCCCCTTTGAGCGAAAACACTTGTATATCTTAGCTCTATTGCGTTTATTTGTACTTTATTCATCAGTATGTGAGGCCTTATTAAATGCAGGCTTTACCTACAATTTTTATGCACTAAGAAATACGTTTCATTCAAATCCCTCATATCTCCATGTGATGAGAAGCGTGGTGTCCCATAAAGCTGTTATATTTTAAGTACATCCTTTCCTCAGATCTTGCTACTCCCCTTCAGGTTTTATTCCGATACCAATTTCGCTTTCCCCCGCAAGAACAAAAACCGGCCGCTAGAAAACGAATAATTGAGTGGTCGACCTTAACCTTGACATATTGTTTACCATATCCTTCTTGCTGCCAAGGTAATGGCATTTTCGTCAATTTGAACTTCACAGCCGATGTGTTGTTCAACTTCTAGCTCGACACACACACTGCGCTTCGATCTGTTCTCGAATCTCTTTTGTTACGTCGTGTATTTATGAGTTGTAGCATCCCATTGTTTCATGGATACGAATCCATGTCTCTAGTTCAACTCGTGCTCTTGAGTGGTGAAAAGTGGGGAACTTTTTAGAGTTAGTATAGGTGCTTTCAAAAGTACCTACAATTGAAAATTTTTAGGTGCTTTCAAAAGTACCTACAATTTTTAATTGGCTTTTCTTTCTCCGTTATTATTTATGCCTCAATATTCACTTAAATACCCGTATTAACTTTCAAATTGTGAAACATATCGCAGATTGTAAAGGTTTGATACAAAATCATACATTTAGTAGAAGGTACATTTAGGTACATTCACATTGTTGGTGACATTGCTGCATGACGTCAACTTTATGAAATCTTCTTTTGGTCAAGAAATGCAATGAAGGTGTTTGGATTAGTCTCATAATAGCTGCGGCCCCAAATTTGACCGAGGAATGATGCGGTATGATGATGCAGAATAATTAGCGATATCAGAATAATTAGCGATGTTAGATGACAATGAACTCGGCCTCAGCGCTAATGCCGGTCACATCGCGCAATGCTGCCTACTGCTCATCGCCTGACGTGCTTTTGAAGCTCTCGATTTGAGGGAAAAGTTACTTGGCTTCTCCTATCGACCGACTTGGATTGTAGTGTTAGGGCGAAGCCCGCGTCGTTCTTTTCGGTTATGAGAGAAAAAGAAATAATTCTCGATTCTAAGATTTCAGTCTTGTACTTCAGCAAGTAACACTTCAGAGTTTTCTAGTGTTACTGTAGGCTTAGATTGTAATTTAAGCGTATGATGTATATGTAAATATTACTAAATTGCTGCTTACACATTTCATGGTAAGGTGTTTCTTCCAATGCTTTTGTTTTTACCAAGGACTTCTTCAATATTTACGATTTTAAAAAGTTTTACGCTCTTTTAAATTATTTTATCATTTCCCACGATATACTGGTTTGTATTTATGTTGAGCTAATGAGGACATCTTTCAGTATGTGCTGGGAATCTCTGTTCGAGGTTCGATTGGGTGAATGTAGCATCCAGTGAGCTTCGAATTTACCCGAATGCATACATGGTTCTTAACACGTTGACTCCGAAGTGGACCATATATGGTACACGCGATCATCTAACCTGACCTAATGTAACCAAAGCACTATCATTTATAAATACAAATTTTCGAGTTTTCTTCAAATTTGTGTTCATCAATTGAATAAGCTAGTTCTGATTAGAAAGAAAATTAATAGAGTAACTAAATTTGTGAAACCGAAATCCTTCATTTTTAAATTCACAGTAGAGATATTTGTCGGCATGTAATTTTACCTGTGTGGAGAATCGGAGTTAACGTGTTAAGCTGCTTTCTAGAACATACTTCTGTCTGTTCTAATCAAGTTACTTTCGAAAATTCGTGTGTCATAACTGCACACGAGGCTGACGGTCACGTCAGTAACCGGTCTCGGAGAAGTCCATGCATAGTGTGTCATCCATAAACTCGTTGAGCTGTTACGCTTTCTTGCCGTTTCCTTTCCATCGAATCAAATTTTCTACGACCTTGTGTTTCATCTCTGAAGAGGCTTAGAGAAAAAATCGTTCAGTCAAGCAGAGTGTATGTATTACTAACTAGTGGCGGGGATATAAGAAACGTGATGGCCAAACTGGAATTTCCCTGGTACACTGCAGCCTTTAATCATCAGTTCTGCTTGAAATTGCGTGTAGACTGCACTTTGCAGCGTGCATTCTCTGTTTTCTATTGCGGGTGATGAGCGGGATTGAAAGTGTTGCTTAAGCCAAACATTATTGCGACTTGAAGTGCTTATGTCTGACAGATTTATGAGCAGGGTAATTAGCTCTCTCGGACTCAAAAGAAACTGCCCACTTGAGCCGAGGGCTCACTTGAGCAGCTTTGCTTCTGCTTCCATTCTTTTGCACGAGTTATTCTCAGTGGCGCACTTCCAGGAGTGGCTCTGAGATGAGAATCTGATCGGCATTCAATAGAAGCGAGATTTGATCTGGAAGGAAAATTGCTTCAATCAAGATGGAAGAATATCATTGAGGAATGGGGTGTACTTTAGGCAGTAATAAATTTCTCCCTTGATGGGAGTGCGACTTGGGGTCTCGGACCCACGGCACAGTTTTAGCTGACACTGTGTTTTGATCTTTCTAGTGGTTATTGCTATTCCTGTATACTCTTAGTAAAAATTATTTCAGGTGTGTTCTTTCTAGTATTTAGTGCTCATATCATATCACTTTATTCAAGCACCGTATCAAAATGAAGTATTAAATTCCTACCTTACAACGACTGGGTAATGTATTTAGATTTGTGTTACAAAAAGGTGTCAAGTCACGTATTAGAAATAAAATGTGACTTTGACTTTGTGTTTCTCAAATGTTAAGCCGTTATATTAAACAACTATCGCAATATGATCACAAAGGAAATTTGTTCATAGTTGATAATTAAAAGCGAGCAACCGTTTGCAGCCCAAATAGTTTGCCAGCTCCTGAGCTATGATTTATTCTGTTTCCGATGATGTTCTGTTTAGAATTTTCAAATACGATTTAAACTTTGCCATAGAGCTATGTACGGGATTTACGAAGCACGTTCAATTTGACATTTGAGCTGAAGCTTTGCTGCGGCTTTCCAAGAATAGCTTATTTCATAGTGAAATTTACTTCAGGTGTTGACCCTGACGTTTTTACACCCTTATAACTTATCAGTTTGTTCCATCAAAACGATTTAAGGAAACTTGAGTATTTGTTTCGTGGTACTGAAGGAATTTATGAAGTCAGCCTACCTCGTGGTTACTAAAATAAGCTTAGGCATTTTTTATTCATTTTGAGAAATTCACTCTTATGAAAAACCACCATATTTTAATCATGGAGCGGGAGTGCAGACCCTTGTGAGTGGAAGTACTCGGGCCCCCAGCTCTATCTCGTATAAAATACTCCATTCGGTGGATTTCCGACTTGTGAGGCCTGTAACTCTTGGAACAACCTCTTTACAAACGAGCTGGTCTTGGCTCCAGCACGCCCACTGAATCGCTGAATAGTTCTTCGGGCTCACTGTATGGTAGAGGGCATGAATCGGGACACGCGTTGCCTTCGGCAAAAAATGATATTTTAGGCTTTTGGGTGCAGGAAAAGAGTTTTGAAAGAATGCTGATTGGCAATGTTCTGTACGGTGAAGTTAATGGTTTTTAATTTCATTCTGTGCGCGGGATTTGTATTTTAGCTCAGAACGACGAGAAACGTGACCTTCAATTTACAAGAAGTGTTTTCCATGTTATCATGACCCTGAGAAATGTTTAGTTTTCTCATCTCACGCTGTCTGTTTGAAAGTTTTCTAACCAGAAATTTCAGCCAGCAAAATGTACACTTTTTCTTTACCAATTCATCGAAATATATGCACAGCGTTGCGTTTCTTGTTAACTTCCATGTCCACATTTCTTGATTTTTGTATGGGCCGTGTGCCACTTCATCCAATTAAAGCGAAGCCTATGCATTTAATGAGCCACTTCTCCTCGTTACGCTCAGCCTCAACTGCTTACACGCTCGAAAGAAACGCTCTGCTGCAGCCAGCATGGCCGGCAGCACTTAGCCTTCACAGGTTTTTTGCGCGTTTGCATAGCCGCTCAGTTGAGAATCTCCGGCGGGGTAATAATCGTATTCAAAAGTCTCGTCGCGTTTCGTCCAAAATTTTGTTACTTGAGAATTTTCCGTTCGGTGCAGGAAACTATGTTTTTCTTGTGAATTTTTTTGTCATCAATGAGCTGCATTGCTTCGACGTGGTTAAAACAATGAATGCTTGTGGCCAGCAGCTAATTCATTCATTTCAATATCATAGATGTCTATTTATCTCTAGTTGCAGGCCATGACATCGATCGCTCTCGTATTTTGATGGAATTTTGAGCGCACATTTCAAAAGCGCGCATTTTACGTGAGTTGATTTCGTGTGTATGTGTATGGATTTGTTATTATGTTGAGATTAAAACTATTCGTGTATTTTTTTCATTTTGCATCCTTCTAATCCCTACAACGAAACCGCTTGCTTGAATTTTCTTTGCCGAATTTAACCTTTTAGTACGTAGTAGTAGTAGTAGTAGTAGTAGTAGTAGTAGTAGTACGAGTATTCGCAGCCAGAATTTTTCAATTTGTCATCTTTTTCTAGGGTAGATGCATGATTTCGAGTCAGCGACGCTCAATAAAGATCTCGAATTTTGTTAATGAACGTATTTAAAAAAAGCCCCACATTCGCGGTCGAACCTTACTTCTGTCACACATAAATCGTTCGTTTACCTTAGCCTCGTAGCGGACCTTGGAACTGTGGGCTGTTGGGTACGTTCCCTCCTGCATGAACTCCTCATGTGACCACCACAGCGCGTCTCCTCAACCTTATGAGGTCCATTGTTCAGCATTATGGACCTTGGAAACACCACAATTTAATTTCAAGTCCTTCTGGAGTCGTACGGTACGAGGGTGAAAATCCATACAAAGGCAGAAAATGTAGACGACTGCATTCGAGACATTCGTATGAGAAATAAGTTGGTCCTTTTAGGGTTAAAACGATCGATTTGTTCTTGAAAATCGCACGTGTTACCTTCTCAGGCATGGGTGTCGGAGCAGCGTGCGGGCGTAATGACTAGGGTTATTTTTTAATGAGCCATTTAGGGAAATTGTCACAAAGGAAGTTATGTTCGTGTCCACCGGGATAAATTTGTGTATTTGTCCACCGGGATAAACCAGTAGTTTGGCACTGAAATGCAGCGTTTCGTATTGATTTCACTCTTTATATTCCTGAAAAAAAGCGATGAATTCATTCACATTTTTTGGCATTATGGACATTGTAATCGTGGACTCATAACATATGGAAGTATGAAATCGTGTGTGCGCTGCAATTATAATTGCGTTCTGATCATTGTTCGTTACATCACTGTAAATTTTCTTACACCATGTTTTGGTAATTGTGCTTTTTGCGTATCACTATGTACAGTGCTATAGCTATGAACGTTACTATGTACAGTGCCATAACTATTAATGTTAGGCGGAACATTCAGAATCACAAATAGTAAGAACATAAAATATTCTGCTTCAGAATATCGGTTACGAATTTAATCTGATAATTTTCCGGGTAAGAATTTCCAAAATAAAATATTTATTCATCTAAAGATGCTGCTATTTTATTGCATCAGTTCAGGATGCGGCTCCCCGTCTGCCATTGAACGTTTAAACTCAATTGTTTACCTGCTATTTTAGTAAATGGAAAAGCGTCACGCATTAAATGTGAAAATACGATGTTAGTACACAAGTTCTCTGACTGTGACAGCTGACTTATGGACTCTTCATGGTAATGAAAGTGACCGTTTTAATGTGAAATTTTTTGAAAATATGTGACATTATGTCCTAAAAATTCAGTTTGAAATTGGCACGACAATTATGTTGCGGTGCCAAAAACTTCTTAAACAAGTTTCTTAGCTTACCTTTTCGTTCTCTTTCCTTTCATAGTTTCTATTTTGCCATGCTCTGCAAAATTATCGTTTTATGCGAATTTATTATTTATGAAGTTTCACAGCAAAGATTCAGGAGGCCCGAGGGCTGGACTACTGGGAACGCCTAAAATTTCTCCAACTGT
>VOMN01089964.1:0-17332 GCA_014899125.1 Orchestia grillus | reverse complement strand
ATACAATGAGAGGCACGATTATGCCGAAAGAAAATCTGTGCTTCAAAAATAAATTCAGCGAAATATCCATCGAACAAGGAGGCACACAACAACAGGAGAAAACACCTGCTGGATACCTACGAGGCGATGACAGCAAGCGATGGGCGCAGGGAGGCGTTTGGGAGCGTCGATGGGAAAATTAATTTTGTACCTAGCGTCATCGCTGAAACCTGCACTTTCACATGTCTGTTCCTTTATACTGAACGCTAAAATCGATCTTAAATGATATAGATCTAAAGTGGGTTAGTGTATATGTCTGCGAAAATTAATTTCGAAGATTACCAAAATAAAAGCTAGCAGCCGCTTGCTTTTATTTTATTTGGAGTTAACACTACTTAGAAATACCTCAACGGGGTTAACATGACTCCAACATTACCTCAACGGGGTTAACATGACTCCAACATTACCTCGACGGGGTTAACATGACTCCAACATTACCTCAACGGACATAAATTTACCTTTCACCACCTCGTGACGAATGTGAGCACAAAGCTCTTATTGTAGGCAACCCATTCATGTCTCTTTCTTCTTTCGAACGCATAGCCCCTAACCAAGAAAAAAGTTAGTTCGGTATTTATTCTTGAGTTTAAATTTTGTGAAGAAAAGCAAACGTCGAGTTCATGTTAGTAAATGAAGCTGATCTCTACGATTCCAAGCTGATCGAGCACGCCCAGCAACCAAGTTCACCTCTCTTCAAAACCCTCTTCAAATGAACAAAAAAAATATCACAGAAACAGAATTATTAAAATCATATTTTCAAGGGCCATTCAAATGCGAATACCAGCAAGAGAACAGCGTAGTAGGACCGCGTTGATAATGACAACAGCAAGCAGGAGTCCACTCTCGTTTTAAAAAAGGGGCAAAAGAGAAATAGGACTAATTTTAACTGATGGCCTCTTTCATCAAACATACATGGATATAACCTTCTAAACCGCACCTTTTATCAGACCTATCTAACACCTATCATACCTATAGGTATTATCAACTCCTCTAGCTGCACCTTTGATCATACCTATCTGATAGAGTCCTCTAAACATACTTCGTCTTTCCGTTGAAATAACAAAAGAATAGCTTTTTGTTAAAGACTTTAAAAAATCTTGGTGCAGTAAAGTGTTAACGTCCGTGCACCAGTGGGAGTCTACGTGCAGTACCTCACACTCACAGCTCCTGACGCAGTGTAAGTAGCGACTAGCAACAGTAAAGAAAGAAATGGCATAAATCTCAGATAAACATTGATATTATCCCGACTCTTCACCAACCTCAACAAACTATTATGAAGCATATGTACCTTCTGTCGTTGAGCAGAGTATCGTGTACGTAGTCTTTGTTCATACGGCACTGACAGCCTTCAACTCGTCCACTCGGGAGCACGACTGAACATCAGGGTTTATTCGGGTCTCAGCTGCGCTGAGGTACGCTACGATGCAGAAAAAAAAACCTGCAAAGCGTTAGCAGCTTGCAGAGCCGGTTTCTGACGTCAATATACACACACTTTACTTTGCCATGCACTTATCATAGTTACGAGGTAGATGCCACGTATCATAGTTATGGGGTAGATGCCACGTATCATAGTTATGGGGTAGATGCCACGTATCATAGTTATGGGGAAGATGCCACGTATCATAGTTATGGGGAAGATGCCACGTATCATAGTTACGAGATAGATGTAATAATGTATCATAGTTACGAGGTAGATGCAATGTATCATAGTTAAGAGATAGGTAGATACCATGTATCATAGTTACGAGGTAGATGCCACGTGTCATAGTTACGGGATAGACGCCAAGTATGATATTTACGAGGTAGATACACGGAGAGCCCTTGAATTTTTCCTCGTAATTCAAAAACGGAGCAGTGAAAGAAGTGTTATTCCAATCGCAAAGCCTGTCTGAGAGGATAAAGTCGGAGAGCTTAGAGAAGTTTCTCAACGAGGAGTGCAAAGTGGCATTCAAGGGGTGTTCGACAAGGGAATTAATCTTTTATTAATCTCCTGCGGTTTTGTTGAATGAGCAACGCAAATTCACCTGTCTTCACATTTAGTAGTCACAAACTTATAGGATGTGAAACGATGTAGGAAAATTTTCTAGGAGATGCAGGCGTAAAAAAGGTTAGAAACCACCGGCTATGAGTCTTGATCTTCACATGACTATCCCCTGTAGGTTTGATCGAGTGATTTACACGCTGTAAGCCTGGGAAAGCCACGCTTTTGTATGATGTGTTATGATTATAAGGGGAGATTGCTAGGTCGTAATGAAGACCATCAATACCCCGGACGTCATTCATAGCTAGGCATAGCCAACATGGGTGCAGGGTCCGCCGACATGTCACACATTCGTTGCTTTCTTACAAGCAAAATGAAACAAAGGACGGGTATTTCAAACCCTGAACCAAAATAAAACACAATGTCTCATCTTGCGTTAATTTAGAAAATATAAATACTTGCATCCATTTGTTATTTCACTTCTCGTTTATTTCATCAGTAAATGCGTCAGATATTTTTGGCTGGCTCTGTACGTGCACGCGAGTTCGTTCATAAGTAGCTGGCGTTACCAAAAACTATAACAATACAGTTTGCATGGGAGTACGAAAGTAGGTTGGCAGTTATTACGCAGACAATTAATTACCCAACAATTAAAATAACACCATAAATCGATAAGTTAACTTTTCAAAAGAATTAATAAATAATTAAATCGCAAGCAGGAAGGAAAACGGTGTGAATCTAAATTAAATGCAAACCCTGAAGAATTAGTACTTCCATGTGCGTGACGATTGCATGTAAACCTGCTTTTGGGCATTCCCGTATTACATAATAGCTATAAAATGATAAGCAACATTGTATATAATAATATAATAATATATGTATTACGTTACAGTCATAACATGTACTAGGCGCGATGTTGGTGAGACCTGGCTGCCACAAGCTGGAGCAACGTAAGCGATCCATCACAATGAATAACCGTCAACTATTCATTAAATAACGTACAAGTAAGTAGCAACTAAATATGCAAAGGGTATTCGTTACAATTTTGAAAATAAATTAGACGCAAAAACACAGAATAGACAGTTAGAGACCGCAGCAACATCATTACCATACCCTGTNTTGCAGGAACTAAGGAGAAAATTGCGTAAGTCTTTCTCACAATCCTGGCGACACATTTACTAAGTCTGTTCGTTGCACGCAAGTGTATACGTCCTTTTTCACATAGTTGTAAGTCGGATTAATTAAAGCGAAAAGGGTGGATGGGTCAACACCATTCGTCGGTCCGTATGGCCAAGTTGAATGCAAAGCTGGTCATATCGTCAAATTACCTGGTGTTGTCTCGCTATGCAAATGAAATAGAACGAGATACCCATTCTCTGAACCACTTGGTATGAATTTCATTGAATCTGCTCAGTGATTTAAATTTCTGATATGGGCCGTAATGACCCATCCAGCCGGTGTGACAACGCACGAGGTGCGCATTTACGCGTCAACTTGATGCGCACATCAGCTTGTCAGCTGACCTCGAACACACCCCTATCGGCTAGCGCTGTGATTGGCTGCTACAACCTAGCCTCCTTCTTGGCTGCCTATCTCTCGAGAGTCAGGTTTTGGTGCGGTTGAACCCATCAGCTGAAGATTTTCATTGAATTAGAGAAAGATAACAAAAATGACGTCTTTAATTACATTGTTGCAAGACATGTCATCTATAATCACATTTTCGCAAGAACTAACGTTTGTTACTCTATTTTTTCAAGGAAAACATCTTTCGTGCATTGTTGCACTAAATGCCATCTTCAAACATACTGCAATTAAATTTGTTACAGTTATTGTTCAACAGTGCATTTAATGATCAGAATTCATTAAATAGGTATAGGGGTGTATTGAATTTTCGGCATATACGTGCAAGGCATGCGTCGCGCAATGACGCCTTGGCGTGCACGACCAATATTGAATCAATACTATTCCTTACCAGCATGTGCTTAAATTGCACAAATTTTGCCACTCTATAACCAACACCAAAATTACCCAATTTTAGCACTCTGCCTAAACCCAAGATACCCAACTTCGGAACTCTCTACCCAAAATATACAATTTCCATACTCTGAACTCAAAATAACCAACTATACCACTATATGTACCCAAGATATCTAACTTTGCCACATTATATATCCCCAAGATTGTACTAAGACTTATACCCAACTTTGCCATTCTATTAAACCCAAGATACCCAACTTTGCCACTCTTTGTATACTTATGATACCCAAATTTTCCACTCTATGTATATCTATGATACCCAACTTTGCCACCCTAGTATATCCAAAATACCCAACTTTGCCACCCTATGCATACCCAAGATACCCACCTTTACCACCCCATGCATACCCAAGGTAACCAACTTTACCACCCTGTCAATACCCAAGATACCCACCTTTACCACCCTATGCATACCCAAGGTAACCAACTTTACCACCCTATGCATATCCAACTTTACCACCCTAAGCATACCCAAGATACCCACCTTTACCATCCTATGCATTCCCAAGATACTCAATTTTACCACCCTATGCATACTCAAGATACCCACCTTTACCCCCCTATGCATACCCAAGATACTCAATTTTACCCCCCTATGCATACTCAAGATATCCACCTTTACCACCCTATGCATACCCAAGATACCCAATATATTCAACGCCGCATCTCCCATTTCACTGCCGGGCGTATCTAGAAGAACGCACTTTGAACTGTAACGGACTACGAATTTGGAGCACCGTTCCAATGGTCCACTAAACAATTACGACGTACATAGAAGACTGCATGTACCAATTTTCCTTTCACTGTTGATTTTGGGCTGCAATACTGAAAAATTATAGCTCTCTATACCCAACGTACCCAATACTGCCACGCAACACCCAAATATACAATATAGAGTATTAAATACTGCACATTCCACTTCACTGGTGAATGAACACAACTTGGTTTTTGTAAGTCACGCTAATTAAAGAATCCTCATGCTGGTTACTGGTTGTGTTTTATGGTCGAAGGGTTATTTTGACATCTTTCCAATAACTCCCGAGACATGTGTGCTTTACCACTGTGGAAAGCTTATATAAGTTTACCATCGTGCATCTGCAATTTCGGTCGGAATGAGAAAAGACGCAGGTCGGCGATTGAGATGGAAAACGCTCTCTTACGTTTAATCCATGTCATCAAACACAATATTATCCTTAACGATCCTTCACGTTTATATGTTTCATCTTGATCATAACACGGACTTTCATTCCTATAAAGGGTGTTTAAAAAAAGGCAACCGAACTTATAATATTTCACTTTACTTCCTAAGATGAAAGTTATGTTGAAACGTGTGGGATTGTATCTATGGTATTTAGAATGCGTATATTATGCATCAAATACTGCACAAGAAATAAATATTTTTAAAAATAATCGCCTGCCCATTATGCAGCTTACGAAGCAACAGCGCACATATTTTCATTGCTGCTTCTTGGAAGCAATCCAAAAGGTTAACATAAGTTGTCTTTTTTCCTGATAATTCTTTAGCAACTCAGTTTGCGTTTCAAAGTAATTGAATTCACTGAATTTCCGGTAGTGTTCAAGAATACCACTAGACGTTGTCCACTTTTTGCGGTAACTCTTGCAGGACCTGTTAGGATCTAAACATTCAGGTGAAAGTTTTTATTTACGTTATGCGCAAAATCCGAGTTTCATTCCTTTTACGCTAATTGCAGTAGTCGCATGGGCTTCAAGTTAGAGATCTTTGTCTAGGTGCAACAGTCTCGGATGCCCTGCTTCTGGTCTCACAACCTTTAGCTGTGAACCTTTGAAGGTTATTGTTCTTTTTTCGAAATCCATACACGCTTCTTGATTACGCAAAATATCAGTATCAGTTGCTTGCGGCCCATTTCTTCATATCCTTCCCTAATAATGACGCTAATTGGTTTAAATTTAGGAAGCGTAAACGACATATGAGTGGTAAAACAAAAGTGGGTAAAAACATCTTTAAAAAATTATATGGGTATTAAAAGGATATCGCTTCCGAGCAATTCTACTCTCATCTTCAGTATCTGGTGATTGAGTACCAATGAGTACCAAAGAACGCTCTACAATTATCGCCTAAAACCACTGCTTCTACCTACCTCGAAGCACGTTATGTTTAACTTTATTTCAAAGCAAGTTACGAGTTTTACACCTAAGTATTCACAGTTGAGCTCTTTACCGCGCTATCATCAACAGTCCTATTCGAGACGCTTTTTTTATTAACTGTGCGGACACTCCGGCACCAACGAACGCATTTTCAGAGGTTCCATTGACTAGCAGCTAATCGATTGGAGTCTTTAAATTCCCTCTCTGGGAGGGCTGTTCAACACGCTGAACTGAGGCTAGTTTTTGAACAAACGGAAAAATCTATTCTCTATCATCTAAATACGACAGATGTTGCACATGGGATCCACGACGACTTCTCGGGTGCGATTTTAACTTCACAATCTAACACTTTAACCTTATTACGTTTTGGACCCTAATTAATCGAGTTTACCTCGGAAAATTTACACAAGGCACATTGCTTACACCGAGCAAAATAAGTACTAAAGACACTAAACTTACAGTTATAATTCTCATTCTTGACACTTTGACCGGGATTCTCCACGCAGGAAATAATTCATATCGACGAAAATTTCCGCCGTGAGTTTAAAATTGAAGGATTTTGCTGTCACAAATTTGGTTATCCTATTCATTTTCCCCCTAATCTAAACTAGTTTATTCGAGTAATGAACACAAATTTTATGAAAATTTAAAAATCTGTATTCATATATGTTAGTCTTTTCGTTACGTTAGGTTAAATGATGGCGTGTACCATATAGGCTCACGTCGCAGTCAAAGTGTTAAGATGAGCAACAAGGTATACAATCATCCTACATTTTTTTGCAGGTACCAACTTTCTCTTAGTAACTACAACAGAAGTAGCACAAAGTAGTGACCACTCAGAACCTGCCGTAAACACACAGGTCAGCCATGTTGCTTCTACTAGTCCAGTCTGACTTAATTTCAAATGTTCACGCTTTTTTAAAACAACGTCGAGACAAATGGCCCAACTTATACCATACATACCCAGCGTCTCACGTTGACCCAAGTGTGCGCCCTTCAAAAATGTTGCAGTGTACTCACAGTGTTCAAGTGTTCCTTCGCTTTGACTCAAGCTCATCAATAGCTTTTGTACGAGTGTTTCATAACGCCCTAAAATGAAACCTATTTGGAACAACTGTGCCTTAGGCAACAAGTCGTTCATCTTAGTTGGTTTTACTGTAGCTAGTATTTTGTCCTATTTTTATTCATGTTTTGCAGATGACTGTCTTTGTACTTTATTAGATGATGATGAGCGAATGTTCGAATCGTCCTTGTTTTTACGAGTTTTTTCTTCTTGCAAATTCATTTTAAGACAAAAAATGTTACATGCAGTAATTCTGGTCCTCTCTTTCTTACTGAAGATTCCCGAATGGCTAACTGGATAATATGGTATACTGTGAATATTCCCGAACAGTACTTAATAAATTTGGCACAAAAACAAAGTTATTTTATTAACACACAGAAGATGGTGTTACAACTATCAGAGTTTCCAGTTTCTCATCGTTATGGTGACACATTAGTGAAGGTATTTCACTTCGAATACAAATTCCAATATGAAACATTCTGCTCATTATCATCTTGCGCAGCTAGGAAACTATATTCATGGTCGAGCCTAATGTTACATTAACACCATGGTCATATATTTCATAGTATCAATGCTAGTTAACGTTGAACTATACGTAAAAAGTCTCAGGAAAATTTACTTTATACATTTCATTGCACTTGCTGTTATTTCATTTTTTACTTGGTATACATAGCTCACGATAAAATAAGTTCAGTTCAAAAATTATACTACGGTATCATTTAAACACCTAAATCGTTTTATTCGTATGGGAAGCCCCAAATTTTGTTCGTAGAAAATTATTAAGTGTCCTGATATGTTGAGTTTACATAGCTATATTCCAGTGCGTTCACTGTTATTCAACAGTAGTTCATAGTAAATTCGCTAAGCATAGTACAAATCTATACACGTACACGCAACTCTGATTTCATGTTCACATTTTCTTTGTACAGGAGTTGAGCCGCCTAGTCAGGACGAGAATGAAACAGGAAAAACCAAGCTACGCGAAAAAAAATCAAAGCTGTGCCGTAGGACAACTTCCTCCGCCCATTTAACCTTTATGGGTCACGTGATCAGCAGCAAGGACTTCGTCATCCAATAAATGTTCGGATGAATTACAAAATTATGCACGATTTGTTGCTGTCCTTGAAATGTACTTTTTCATAATGAACGTAAAGCTAAATCTTGTCTCAGGAAATTGAAATTCATCTATCTGTTCATTCAATGAATAAAAAAGTCCATTGATAGACTTGAACCGTACTTATACAATTTTAGTTTATATGTGCACTCGATACTTTCGTATTGCGTCTCAGAGCTTCAATCTAAATGGAAGGCAAAACGGAATTGTCAACTCACTTTCAAACATGGCGGTAACACGGAGTCGTCCGTGCGTCACACGACCGACCCTGACGACTAAGGTTTCTTTTCTTCACTTTCAGTACGCGATATGTTCCGAGAAGTGCAGTGAGTCGGCTATGTTTTAATAAAAAATCACGTATAATCCCTACTGTGCGCCTTCATTCATGGTAAAAACTATTTCATACCGTGTGCAAAGGTAAGAGACACCTTTGTATTAAGAGTGCTTCCACGATAATGATTGGAGGAAGAGTAGTACGTAAATACCTAGCCTCGATCAGGCGCCATCTTGCCACCATGCCTATTCTCGTCAGACGTTATGTCGAGCTGTGTCCACATTTTATTCAATTTATCTTATGATTCAATATTAATAGAACTTATTTGAAAAAAAATATATGTTTTAGAAGTTTTATGGATAGTTTTGAAATAGTTAGAATTTTAAATAAAAGTGTTATTATTTTGTTGCCATGGGTTCCAACACGTTATGCCTCAGCCCGTTCGCCATGTTTCACGTGTCGACAGAGCGAGGCTAGGTACTTTCAGGGTACTTTTAGGGTAAATTTGGCTGGCTTTTTCTTTAAAACTTGTTTATTCATGTTTTTCCACCGCGCGGTGCGTTTTTATTATATTTCAAATCTAATGCTGTGAAAGAAAGTAGAAATTAGTATAAATAATTTTGTTGACACTTAAATTTCTATACTTTTTCATATATTTGTTAGTGAAAGGCCGTAATAGAAAGAAAATTTGCTCTAAAGACCTGCATCAACTAAAAATAAATTTTAATGTAGTTATTAGTCGTTTCTTGATATCTTACAGTTAAAAATGAGCTTAATATTTACCGGTAAATATTTGCTTTACTGCGGCCAACTGCCCAGAGCGTACTTTTCATCGGACAGCCTTCATTTTAGTGTCGTTGGATAGAATTTTTCCCTGAGTGGCGGAAACCTATTTTCAAGAGGTTTATGATAAGATGACGTGATTAATTTCCGTAGACTTTGTGAAATTTTGAAATAATATTACAGTAACGGCTTGAATATCTTTCAATTTTTTCTATGCATCGAAACTTTTCTAAAATTGATTTCCGCCTCTCAAAAATATAATTTCTATCTAATGACCCTAAAATGAAGGCTGTGCAATGAACTGGACGCTTCTGTACAGTTAAATGCAGTAAAGTAAAAATTAAGCAAAATAATTCTGAGTTGCGAAAACTAATTTTCAAAGGGTTTCAAAATACAGAAAAAATACATGGAAATATATTCGAAGCGTTTGCATATGAATACAACTGAATGGCTTAAATGGAAATGCGGATTGAAAGCCTATCCCCGATTTTGCATCCACTTCTCCATCAAGTGTACGATTTCCATGTTGGCTTTTGTCGTATTGTTATTATTTTCACCGTTGAAAATGATGCCATATGTTAATAATATACATGTTACTCGTCCATCAGTGGAAAAGTTTGTTCAAGGCCTGGCTTTTTTTCGAATTTTGATTTACTACAAGTAGATTGGTAGAAAAATTTACTCCTAGGTAATTCAATTTTAAATCAATAACTATTGAATTTTATTTGTTGAAGAAAAGAATTACAATAGCTCTTTAGTACATTTGATCACTGAAAATCTTTTAGTTATAACGAAGCACGGAATCTCAGTTAGACGAGTCGTCCTTCGTGCATTTCTGTTAGTCCTACCCATGTCAATGATGTATAGTCACCTCATATTGAGTGCATGGGTTTTAAATATCAAAATTATGGTAAGAAATAGATGCTTGAAAGAAATTTCCGAGTTTTCAATTCATCATTTCCAATTTAGTATCTGAATATATGGTCCACAATGTTAAATGAGTTCTTTTTAGGCTAAATCAATATAGGTAAGGGCAAGTTGTTTCTGGTGTGGTATTGTAACCTTTTGAAAGCAAGAACACAAATAATTCTTAAAAACGAGCATACACAGTTACAACGGGCGACCCGTAACAGTTCAATATTCCTTTTTTAAGGAACAAAACTATTCGTTTTGATTGTCGCCCCTGTACAATTATCAAGTGTATCTAGCCAGTGGACGCTTCCAATATGGTCAACGGATTTAGTGTCTCTTCACACACACACACACACACATGTACGTGTGTCTGTACATTTATTTGCACTTTTCTATACAAGGTGTTCCAAGTTTTTTAAACTCTCTAAAATCGAAATCTTTGATAGACTTAGAAGCTTAAATTCAAAGTAGAAGTACCGCAGTGCAGGGAGAACCTCGCATTTTCAACAGAATAAGCAAAGGTGTACATAAGTACAATCAGAGCTCACAGTTTATTGGTGACATGAAAAAAATTGCGTACCTGCGGGCTTATCATTAATTTTATTAACAATCGCTTTGAAGTTGTTCTTCAGGTATGCCAGTTTACATGCTCCATTCAAAGAGTCTAAATAAAACGTGCTGAACACGTTTGGACATGTCGTACTCATTCCTGTTTCGCATTTTCTGTTTGGCGAGAACGCATTTCTGTGTTTACTGAGCGACTTTTTGGTTTTCGCAGATGGGCACAAATGACGATAGAGGGCAACCTAGACGGGCTACTGCAAGCCCCTTCGACCACCTCGTGCACTACGACGGAGCGTCTCCAGGGCAGTTCGCTCTGCTCTACCGCAATTCACGGCCACGAGGAGAAGCGTCGTCTGCTTACGACTTCCAAGACTTCCACGAATATGGCGGTATCTCCCACCATGTTGGGGATGAGCACCTGGGTGCCGTAGCTGCCGTATTAGGTGTTACTTCCGATCACATCAATGGAACTCGACGAGGACATCTCGATTCCGACGAGGCATTGCAGAGACTACCAAGGAATATGGACGCGTCGTCGCTGTCTACCGGGACGACTTACGCGTTGCAGTTGAACAGCTTGATGGATTATTCCGTCCAGGTGAGTGTCGCATAGTCCGTACACAATTACAGTCGTCCCTAGCATAGAGCGCTAGATCGGTTAAAATCAAACAACCGCTATACAGTCGTTCTTGGCATAGAGCGCTAGATCGGTTCCATCAAACAACCGCTATACAGTCGTCCTCGGCATAGAGTGCTAGATCGGTTCCATCAAACAACCACTATACAGTCGTCCTCAGCATAGAGCGCTAGATCGGTTCCAGCAAACGACCGCTAGCCAGGTGGAACGTGAACCAGTTGGGGGAATGTTCTCACCGTGCCACCATTTGGTGTCGGGCGGGTGGGGCGGAGGGAGGTGGGTGTAACTGCAAAAATTAATTAACTTGTGATTCAAATTTTCATTTTCAAGTCTGTCGTATAATTTTGTGATGTATCAAATATTTTTGAGTTTGACTCGTTGGAAATATTTCAACTAAAACTTGTTTACTTCTGGTTGATTTACTTGAGGATGATGTTAGCAACATCGAAGCGTCGAAATTTTAAATGTGTTTTGTTTCCAAGGTGTTTTGTTTAGCTTTTGACTCGCGTTGAGTATTTTAATATGAATACGAATATAGGAGTGTCTTTACCATTCCTTTCGTGCTGTGAACTTGGAAAAGATGTACTAAGTTGTTGAAGTGCCATTAATGCCTTGGTTATTATAGGTTCTCCCTCACGGGGTATGATCTAGGTAATAGGGTTAGGTTAGATAAGTGTACCTATTCAGCTAGGCCTTCGGTCTTTCTATTTTTCGTGCCCATTTGCTTCTTTTCATTTTCATGCCTTCTTAGCTAATTTTCTTCATATTTTCGTCTTCATCTTCCTTCCTTCTTAACGGTCCTGTGTGGGGACACACTTTTTATATCGTTTAGATATCCCGTTTCCTAAAGTCCAAACTAAAACCAAACTTCTCTTTCTGTGCGAGATGGTCCTAATGGCTGCAGCGCTGCTATCTTCATTACTTCTAGTAATTACTAGTTAATTGATAATTTCTGCTGTTGTTAATTCTGTTGATAATTGTTAATGCTGTTGTTGATAATTGTTAATAATTTCTGCGTTTGTTTTCTGCTGTTGTTCAATCAGTAAAGCCAATAAAGTTTCTTGGTCGACGTACCTACTTACACATCTCTTCGCGCATTCTATATTTCTACTCAAGTTTATTTCCTTATTTTCTATTTGTATTAATTTAGGTTTCGTTTTGGCAGGGCGACGGAGGCGAATTCGACCAGCTGCCGGATATCGACCCCTCCGATGTCCTCCCCGATTTCGGGGTCATTCAGAGCTCCTCTGCGTCCGACGGCTTATCTGAGCCCACCATGGGGATTTCCGTGTCCCCGAACCGTGTCATTGGGAGGTCTGACCAATTGGGAGATCTGACCAACCGCGATATTGGGAGGCCTGACCAATCCCACTTCTCGATGAAAAGCCAAGACACTTCAAACGACAGGCATGAAATTCTTTCGTCTGGAGCCAACCTCATAAACTTCACAGATGATGCTGCTTTTGGCTACGCCGTCCCTTCCTTAGAAGAACCGCAGTCGGGGGCCATAAACCTGCCGGAAAGCGCCCTCTGTCTGTCTCTCCAGGAAGGCGAGACCATACCTGTGTCTCTGGAAGATTTCATGAGTCCGTCGGCTTTCGCGGTGGCGTCGTCTTCTAACAGCGAAAATCCTCCTGTCCTTCCTTCGGTAACCGAAACTATCAAATTTTCAAAATTACTCAACGCCCCGGACGGTAGAATTCCGTCTACGAATGATTTGACGGTGGCAACTTGTGAAGCCTCACCTTGTGGTATTGTTACTCCCGTTATCCAGGCGGTATCTTCTCTAAGAAAGCAGGACGTGTCCTTAAAACCAGCAAGAAGTGAAAGATACATTGCCTCCGGCCACGAGTCGAGTCTTTCAGGACCTCAGACGATGAAGAAAACTGGGCAATCATATCAAGGTTCAGTCACTCATTCAAGCGGAGCCAAGTCTGGAAAGGAAACCCAAGTTGTGTCGCCTGCAGCCGGTTTTCACTCTAGCATTCCGTACACAACTTCAGCCTCTACACAGTTATGCAGCACAGCCTCTAACGTATGTTTTTCTTCTTTCCTGCCCTCTAACCTAAATCCTGGAATTACTAAAGACTCCGGTCCAAAGCTAGTCCCTGTGTCAAAAGCCGTAGTAACTTCACTTAACCACTCACCCTTTCCTAATTCCAATCATTTTGTTGTCAAAAACAAGTCTCTGTCTTCGGAAAACGCCAAAATTTTGATCAATGCTTCCCACTCCCATAACTTGGTTTTGAACAGATTACCCGAGAGTAATGTTCAAATGTATTACAAAACTTTGAAGGCGCATGACTTTGCTAAGCCTTCAAATTTTGATTGTAAAGGACCGCTTGATTCAGGTGATAAGAACAGCAGAAATGGATTCCAAAGCTCTCCCTACAAGGCAACTTCAGCTGTGACCAGGAACACCATGCATGGTCTAGGAAGGATGAACGCCAAGAACACAAGTGCGAGTCCGAACGTTTCTTTTTCTACGAATTTCATTGTCCACCAAAACCAAGTTGCGTCGTCTGCTACAAAAATGGAACCCCATTCGCTTACTTCAGTCAACACACACGTTAATTCTGGTCACCATGATGGTAATAGACATTCGCAGACGGGGACTGAGAGGATAAAAGAAGCAGGTTCTGTCAGCAAGTCTAGCCTTAAGGGACTAGATAGTCGGCAGTTCATGGATTTCCCATCCTCCCCTGCCTCACCGACTTTAGGCTTTCAACAAAGCCCCGTTGCAGCGACGTCGCCATCGCCCCTTTCCGTGACGAGCCATGCCGCTGGGGACCTCAGAGAAACTCTGGCTTCAAGTCCGGCTCTTTCTCATCAAAATAATGAAATTAATCTCCTTGGAGACGCCGATGAGATCTTGCCTAACATTCAGTTTTCCACATCGTTAGAGGAAGAGTTTGGAGACCCTCAAAGCATCTTGACTGACAATCTTGAAGAGGAAGCAGCCGCATCTCTGCAAGACTTACAAGGTCTATCAACTAGCCTTGCTGCGCCTGATATCTTCACGGCCAATGGAATCAGGACGTCTTTCATCCGCAATCAATTTCCGACTCAGAGTCTACCTCACTGCTCCTCTTCGTCGCTCAGCCTGACGTTCCCGTCTGCATTTCTGGACAACTCGAATATGAGCATTGATATCAGCAACTTATCCGACGACGATATTTCTGTTAGTAACTCGAACTTAATTGAAGATTTGGATAAAACTTACTCTCCCAGGAAGTCCTCCTTACTTCACTCGGACCTCAATTTCTCACAAATGTTGTCTGCAATCGATAAGAAAGACGACGAAAATTCAAAATCCAGTGTCAACGTTGCTAAAATTCCAACGGTGATACCACAAGACGTAAATATTGCTACTTCGTCACGTAGGGAGGAAGATAATCAAAATACACTAATAAAACAAACTCAAAGCATTAAAGAAGAACCCAATGCCTCTATGCAGTCGCCTGCTAGGACGACAACAACGCTGGTGAAGCGCACTAAAGACCCCCACCAGTCCAGTGAAATGCTGCTCCACCAAGTTTACTACAGGTGCCGCACTTGCATGGGTCTTTCCCCCGACGAAAAAGTCATCCTGGCTCACATGAAGAGCGATCACCCTGACAATCATTTCGACGTCGGGGATCCCGATCTTGACGACACATGTCGTAAGCCCGAGAAAATTATAGTGTTCCTCCCTCGTACGAGTACCACCAAGTCCTCGCTTAAAAGTCTTCCGAAATTTACGTTCCCAGGAGTTGTGACCACGTCCACAACCGGGAGCAACATTACCCATCCAGACCCAGCCGAAAATTTATGTACTAGTTTCGCTCTCACTCACGGTAGAACTGATTTGGAGGTGAAAACAACTCGTGAAATTGGCCCTGTGACTCCTAAAGTCCCCATTCAACCATTGAGGACAATCCCTGCTGTTCAGCCCTCAAATATGAACAGCTGTGTTCAGACTCCAAAAATGGTCACCCCAATTTTGCTGTCAACAACGTGCGTGGAAGTTCCAAAAAGAGCAACTGCTTCTCTTCGGCTGCCCAAAACGCTAGCCGCGACGACTACCACCACCGTTCAATCTACAAAAATGAGCACATATAAAGTCGACACTTCAGTCATAAGGTCTTCCTTGTCAGCGAGTTCTACCCTCATACAGTCGTCCTCATCCCTCATGCCGGATAGTAAAACCGAATCTTTTTCGAGCAACGGTGACGCAAGTGTCATTTTAAGAGCCAAAGAAAAGGATGCTACTTCAGAAGTTGGAGTGAAGCCTCAAAGTTCTTTACAGTTCGTTAGAGACCCTCAAGTCAAGTCGGAAACTCAGTCACGTTCACAAGACACGGAAGGGAGCAGTTCACTGCCTCCCGATAAGTCGTCCGTAATTTCGAATGCTGACTCCGGAAAACGTGAATGCAATCCCGCTCAAAAGTCTGGTCGTCCTTTCGCTGCCAAATCTATAGGCCTCGCCAACGTGAGGAAGAGAAATAGGAAGGCTGATGATTCTGAAGATAAACTTTTCGGCATCCGTTGTAATATCGGAGGTAAATATTCATCCAGTAGTAAAATGTTTTGTTGGACGATAAGTCAATTAGTTAATTATTTATTATGTTGGACAAATCTTACAAGTCAAATTCGGTCTGAACTACGCATATATTTTGGACAAGGTTTTGTGCTCACTTGTAGCGGAAAAGTGTTTTCTGTGAAAATGGTGTACTAAAGGTAATATAAAGCTGGTGCTTCAGTTATTCCGCTTAAATTCTATCAACTCTCAACCACACGAGTCTTTGTTCTGGAACAGATGGTGCCAACTCACAGTTATGTACTAATTTGTGACACGTTTTACTCTGCCTCATGAGTTACGACCTTATTCTTTGATGTTCTTTTGGAAAGTTTTTTTTGTTGGATTATGATAACAGAAAGATTTCCGCGATTTAATTTTTATACTTGAAACGTTTATATTCTTCGTCAAAGAAACGGCGCGCAAATAGTTACATTACTTCACACGAGAAAGTCGTGGGCCATCACGCATGCGCGGCCTCCTTGGGCTCCTCTGGGAGAGCTTTACGTAGCAAGAAATTTCGGTCGCCGTCGAAGCATTTTTTGGGCTGGCATTTTCACGTGATGTTGATCAATTTCGTAGTGGGACAACAAATAACCTGCGTATTTTTGATTTTGAATGCAACGGGGCTGAAGCTGAGGGTCGAGAGAAACTGCGTAGACCGTGTACCATGAAGATCTACGTAGAGATATGAAGGCAAATAAAAGTGCCTCGACTGAACGCTAATTGAAGATACTCAAATGAAACACATGTTCAGAAGCACACGAGCAATGGCAGATTTTGAACACCCCATTTAAAAACATCAAAAAGTGTTATCAATATAAAGCCACGAGTGCGGTCCCACGCACAGTCCCGCGTAAAAATCAATTCTAAAATAACCTTCACTCATGAATCAAATGAAAACCCTTTTTGATTTATATAAAACAAGACCCTAGAGTTCAACATCTTCATTACTTCCTTCTTTTCCCAGGCTGCGGACTACGGCTTAGCTCGCTGGAAAAAGTTGAGTACCACCGTCGCTGTCACCCTCAAACGTCGCTGACCGGTGACGGCGACCAGGCCCGGGGCGTCAAGGGGGGCCTCAAGTGCCCTGAGTGCCCTGTGGTGGCCCAGCAGTGGCGCCTATTGGCCACACACCTGTGGAGGGCGCACTGCATCGATATCGACATGCATAGGTGTCCGCAGTGCGAGTTCCGGTGTTACAGGTACGTGTTGGGACTGTACGTAAATTTTGGGACTGGAG
>VOMN01089954.1:0-13223 GCA_014899125.1 Orchestia grillus | reverse complement strand
GCGGCACCCCAGTGTGTCCAGGGCATAAAAGCCCAAACATTTTCAGGATATTCAAGAGTATGTCCCAGAAAAAACCGAACCTCGTATTTTTTTCTCCGTGTCTGTAATACCATCATAATTTTACTAAAAATTAAATTCTTACGGTATGCTTATGATGGTATTACAGATACGGAGAAAAAATTACTCGGTTCCGGTTTTTGTGGGACATACTGTATTAACATGAAAATTAGAAATACCTTTAGTTATTTATTTCTCTATGGACGTAAATGAAAGAACAGTAAGGTGAGAAAGGTTGAGTTTGATGCGATACAGCATAAATGTATTACATAACATTCAACTAGACTGTACATGACTCTTTAAGTCATTCCAGATAAGTAGAATAACAGGTCACCTCGTCCTTTCCAGGTCGTTTGGAAAAAGTATTATGGGAGATGAAGTGCGAAAGTTGTCATAACTCGTGCGAAAAGCTGGCCTAGACTTCTGTAGATTGCGTAACTCAAACAACACGTAAAGACCAGAAGCAAACAAACAAACAAGCAAGCATTTCAAGCTTTCGATCGTACACATCAAAATCAAAGCTGCAGTGATAAGTAAAAGGTTAAATGTAAAAGATTTCGCAAATACTTTCGAAGATAACTGGGCGCCACCAACAAATTTCATCTGAAATTTATATGGGGTCTGTTAAAAATCAGCCGCCCATTCATGGGCTTGTTTGAAATACAGTAATAAGTACAACGAGTGAGCAGCGATACCATGTGCTCGGCAGATAAATAAATTTCGTTGAAAAATACCATGAAGATAATCTTGAACGTTCGCTTCAGCTACATCGGAGTCTTCAGTTCTTTAAAACCAATGCATATAGCCATACTTTTGACTAATAAGAAGAGTGAAAAGTGTAAACGTATTTTCATTATTCACATGACAATTTCAACAGTGATGTACACTTGTACATTCTTGGGACTATACAAACTGTTGTTGAGAAGAGCTTCATCCCAAGAAAAAGAATAAAGATATAACAAATCTCCAAGAGTGTATCCCCTCAGAGGGCATAAGATAGACCATAGGCTATAGGGTTAGCTTATGTAGGTTTGTCTTTCATATGCTATGGGGACTACCATTCCCAAGGGGACACTGTAAGGTTACCTCAGCTTTAGCGAGGCCTTCTGGAAATCTATCTTACTAACCCACTGTGCTTCTTTCAGTTTTCATTCATTCCCCACTGATAATTCTTTATCTTTTGCTCCTCTTCCTTCTTAACTGGCTGTTTCTATGCACAGGGGATCTTGTGTGGCAACACACGTGTACATAGATTCCCTGATCTCCAAATTCTAAATTAAATGATCCATTCTCTTTCGGTGCGAGATAGTCAGAGTTACTAAAGGGCTGCTATCCCTACTACTACTACTTTCCATATTTATACGTTGATATAGTACTTGAATTCAGGTTTTTCCTACGATCACTCTGAAGAAAATTAGGAAACACGCATTTCTAACTCAAATGCATCGCAAGAGTTGCCAGTAGTCTCTAACTCATGTATGCTTCGCTTACAGTTCGGAAGTCGTCAATAGAAACTTCTTATTGCTTTGTAGTTTGAGACAGCATTGAATCGCAATGAAGTTCCCTCTATAGGCGACTTGTCAGCTGAGACAGGTGGCTGGATTGACTTCCTGCGACCTATGGACACACGAATGCTGTTTTGCTCACACTGAGTAAAATTAAGTTTGTAAATTATGCTCGTAGAGACATTTCCGTCGTTCCAAAATCGGTACGCCTACGATGCATAAGTGTAGGTGTTTTTTGAAAATTTCCACACTTTGGCAATATATTTACACGATTACCCGCATTCCAACACACACTCAGGTACCATATCATATACACCATGATGCATATAAGATTTAGCAACAGGGTGTATCGACAGAAAATGATTCGTTACGCGAAGCTTAATGATGGGTCGGAGCACTGATTTTTTTGAAACGCAAGCCTTTTTCAAATTCTCAGTTAAAATAAACTTTCAGCTTACCATTGAGTGCAACTGCCTTTAATATTCGTAGTAACTCGGTTTTAAGAAATAGATTAGGAGAACTACATTTCTCTGTTAATAGCTTCAATACTATTGCTCGCACTCATTTAATGAGTAAAATAGCAATAAATCAAATAAACAACAACGGCATCAATAAAATAAGTTAGTTGACAAATCAGGAGACCATCAAACGAAGGGATAAGCTTTGCGTAGAGTGTGCCATGGATATCGTCCAAGGAATTATAACTACACTCCAAAGGATTTTATGGTAGCAAGAAAATCGATTGCCCCTGTCACATCTCAAGCACTGCAGTTGCGTCAGGCATCATGACTGCTGTAGAGACCATGCAGGAATGTTTGAGTATCTATCGGGTAAAAGTCAGCTAACAACGTTAACATCTAATTACCCATCTCTGCCAGTTTGACGCATCGATGGGATAATTTTACTGTGAAACTTCAGCATATGTAAACCATAATTTTTAAAGATATGAAAAAATGCAAGCTGTATTTCCCACCGAATTGGTGTGAATAAACCAAATGTCGCAGAACGTGAATGAAAATGTTGAAAACCGATCGGCGATAAAGAAACGTTTTTAAATACCGAGGCTTCAGTTGCGTAGTCAGTCTGGAATGGCTGCAGGGGTCAATTTTCAGTTCTCCCACGTCTCAGTCGGTGGGAGACTCTGTCCTACTGTCCCTGCAGAAGCCTTGTAGACCGATATAGAAAATCAGAGCGAAAGAGTTCGATTTTGGAAGTGTAAATATTTAAACACACAAAATGACTTGAGTGCGAGTGCCTGAAGTAAAATGGATTAAAATTGCATTTAAAATCTGGTGCTAGAAGTAAAATGGATTAAAATTGTATTTAAAATCTGGTGCCAGAAGTAAAATGGATTAAAATTGCATTTAAAATCTGGTGCTACTGGGATTCAGTGCTGCCATAAATAACTTGCAGGGATGTGAAGCGGCTACAGTGCATGCCCAAGCCTAGAGAGGCTGCCTGTAACGTAGTCTTTTAGTAATCGTCCCACGCCTCAACCCCTTGCACTAGCACCACGACTGCAGCCAAGGACCTAAAAGTAAAAAGAGTTGTTGTTTAGAGCTGGGGCAACACGGAGGGCGTGGAGGTATGGATCGAATGACATCGGTTGCAATCCAAAATTCAGGATGCCTTCCAACTTTACATGCACCGTTGCATGGCTCATAAAAGTTGCTTGATAATAAAGGGTTCAAAAGAATGGCGCGTGTGAGGGAAGCGAATTTGGCATGAAAGAATGTACTATTTAATCTTATTAAGTAACATTCTTAGATACCTCAAACTGTTTATAAGCTTTCGACTAGTTTCTTTGTTTGTCACCCTGTAATACTCGGTGCACCTGAAACTGTCTCAACCCAACGTAGATAACATTTTATGTTTTCCCTTGAAATGACAGCCCTCAATAATTGGATCTAAAACTACTTACTAAATCTCAATCATTAACTTTAATTTAAAAGATATCGAACAGTAATTTAGCTATTTTAATATGATCAAATAATGCCCCATTACTCGCCATTTTGCCATCGTTTTGTACTCAATAACAAGCACGCGACCAATGATCTGAGAGGACACCTAAGCCTAGCGGTTTTTATACCTCGTATTAAGATTTTTCAATTAATTTCTCGAATTCAATAACATAACAGAATCGAGCAAGGAGGCTCCTCAGCCCCCCAAGTTGGTGTGACACCGACGCACTCAAGAGGGAAAACAGATTTAAATAAGACAAAAATAAATTTCAGGGAACAATTTCACACTGAAGCTGCTCCCATTCAATCGACGACTAAAATTTAACTCCATGATCTCGCCAAAATTAATATACTCGCTCTACATGGGGAACTCTAAATTATGCGCTCAATTTTTATTGTTGAGGCTAAAATATGTAATTTTTTCGAAATATTAGGTTGTCCGGAAAGTTTTTGCTGATTTTGAGAGGAAAGAAAAAGGTCAATAAATATGAGCCATTACATTTTTCATGAGCAAAGAATGAACTTTTGCTGCACAACGCATCTTCATCTTTTCTTCAACTTGAAAACACCCTCTTCCCAGAATTTCGGTGGCTTCAGGACAAAGATTTCATCAAGGTATCTTTCTAAGTCATCCAAGGAATTATGACTACACTCCAAAGGATCATCCAAGAAATTAAAACTTTTACCATTAATGCTATTCTACAAAGACCTGAATAAGTGTAAATCCAAAGGACCAATATCTGGCGAATATGGAGGGTGGGGTAACACATCCCAGCCAAGCTGCATCAATTTTTGTCTGGTTTCCAAAGAATTGTGTGATCTTGTATTATCCTAATGTGTCCACTGCACAGGATGTTGGAGAAAAAGCGGTACCAAATTTCATACCCATCAGGAAGGGGCTTACTAAAAGCTGTTGACTGTGTGAAATTTTGCGAAAAAAGTTTGAATTTGAGATATTTTATGGAAACGGTTAGATCAGCAAGTTCTAGATTATTCCAGAGCACGCAGCAAAGTAACTTCTTGCTTACCAATTCATTGTTATTTATTTTCTATTGTGAATTTTAGATGGTAATATAAACCGCTTAGGAAGCGTAAATACAGCAAAGATGCGCATGCGCCGTAGTTATGGTGCTGCTGATAATGCCAGCCAGGCTTTATCTAAAACGTTTTCCAAACAATTACATATCTGGTTAAAGAATGTTTTCAAATTTACACCAAAGGCTTCGCGACAACACCGATGTGGGGGGGTGAGAACGTTAAACAATTTCTGTAAAGTAAATGTATAAATAAATAATTCGTGTGGAACTTTGCTGTTAAATTTCGTCCTATTAAACATTGAATAGCTAATACCTCATTCTCCGATTTTATTGCAAAGCTTCATAAAGGCAAATGCGTTTAGTTTGCCTCTCTCTGGCAAGTGTTAAATTTTGTACCTTTTTCCCTAACACCGTGCATAGTCATTATCATCTCCAATTTCTTTTGCAAGGTTCATTGTTCGCTTAGTTTGGTTTTGATTTTGTTATTTCTCTATTTCCATTATTTCGAGTTGAAGGGACTCAGCAAACACAAATTTATTTTCCGGCTAAGCTCTCGGCTGAATAAATTATTTATCTATTTAGGTTAAAAATCTATTTTTCTGTTTTTAAAATCGAATTTTTTTGGTTTCAGCACTGGTGGTATAATTATGAATCCAAGTATATTTGAGATAAACAGGACATATTATTATTTCACCGCGTTATTCATACCAATTTAAATTTTACGCTAATTCTATGACTCGAATACTCTCGAAATCACAACAGTCTGTCGCCCTTGTATATAACATAAATACCATTGAATTCCCTGTCTGCCAGGTCGTCTCAAAAAATATGTAACCTTCGTTGCCTAGATACGGCCCCATGCAAATACGTATATAAATCCAAGCGACGCTCTGCTTGGAACTAATTATAAATTGATTTGCTGGAGCTAAAGCTTATTTTTCCCTCAACTTGCAGCATTGCTGTTTACTTGAAACCTTCATCGACCTTGCCCCTGCTTGTAGTTGGCCTTGAATCAAGTCTGAAGCTTTTACCCGCCCTGCTGGGATGGTGCACAGACTCTGAGACTTCACAGCAGCAGACTGGAGGCCTCCTCCTCGCCGGATAATAACGTCTTTGCGCAGGACCGCAACACGAAGTCGGGTACCGGTGACAGCTGACGTGTATTTTTGAGGAGATAAATATTTCAAGAGTTATCAGAGAGCGTCTGCATTCCATAATGGGAGAAAAAGCGTCAGGAGCTTCATAAATATGCAGCGAACTGAGCTAAGAGCAAGAAGGTACCGTCTTCAATAAACGTTGTGGCAGCTTTATTGAGGAATTAAGCAATATTGACCAAGGGATTTGCTGTAGGGGAAGAAGGAAGCACAATATGACCAAAACAATGGAAAATCATGTAGGAGAAATCAACGTTAAGCTCAATTCAATGCTTGAAGACTTAGACGAGAATGAAGAAGCTTTGAAAATACAAATCGAGAAAATCAAATGGGAAAATGATGCTTTGAATAATTACCTGAGGAAAATTGGTACAAACAATCGCAAAAATAATGGAAAACTTTACGAAACCAAAACCAAGTTATTCAAGAATCAATGTTAGCGCTAACTGCTCACTTCATTACACACTACAGACGACGGTGATTTGGAATGCAGCTCGGCTTAACAGCGAAGGATGCTGGAGGATTTAGAGAGGCAGAAAAGGCCGCTGAAGAAGCAAGTAAAGAAGTTATAGCATGAGCACAACCAGGCGCTCGCTGAAACCAGGGCGAGGAAATTGGGATTGGAAAATGAATTGGAGTCCTTGAAAAAAATTAAACACGAAAAGGAATTATTAAACGACCCCATGTGTTGCTTGCTGCAAGAAATGCGAGAGCTGTTGTAGACTCTGACTGAAGCGCATCCAAAACTTCTAGACCTGGAGTGTGAACAAAAAACGTACAGCTGCTTAGTCGACCAGCTGAGAGAGAAACTCGGTCAGCTGCAACAAGACTTGATAAATTAGAGTGCTCGCCACGATGCACTTTTTTCTAAGCAAGAGAAGTAGCGGCAAAACTTGGCTAATCAGCTAGAATCGAAGAATTAAATGGAGCAAGAAAATCAGCTAATCATGAGCGAGATTTAGAAATGCGCAAAACAAGTAAATAATTATGAAGATAAGGCCAAATTCATCAATAGGAAGATTTTTGAAAAGTAATACCGATTGAATGCCAGAAAGAAGAAAGTCACAAGTGTTGAAGCTTTCTAGAAGTACGTAATTCATTGAGAGAGAGATGAAGCAGTATTTTCAGCTTCAATTTTATGGCTTATTCGGGAGAATAATTCTCTTATAAGTTGAGCTCATGGGAATTATTGCTTCTAGGCCTTTGGTTTTACAGATATTTCCATCGATTTCCACAGTAAAAAGTGTATTTAACATGAGTAAAATATAAGTACACTGATTATCAAATTTGGATCGTTATTCGAACCTTAAGAAGACAATGATATAAAGTCGTTAACAAAATAAAATATGTAAATAACAATCGTAGAATCTTCGAAACGACCGTCAAAGCCATGAATATGTATGATTTTTTCAAATTTCTTAAATTTCGAGATTCATTTTTCTAATCCTTGTAATAAACTAATGAACACAATGCCGTGATGTGGTCTGGAGTGGTGCCGTGATGTGGTATGGTGCCGTGATGTGGCGTGGAGTGGTGCCGAGGTGTGGTCTGGAGTGGTGCCGTGATGTGGGGTGGAATGGTGCCGAGGTGTGGCCTGGAGTGGTGCCGTGATGTGGGGTGGAATGGTGCCGTGATGCGGTACATTAATTTGAAAACGAAAACATACCCGAGCTTCTTGACTCTCGCTTAGAAGCGAGCCTTCAGTCTCGCATATAACGTTTATTACATTTGTTACTTCTGTTACGATTGTTGTTTGTTATGTTTGTCCCGTTTGTTACATTTATTGTTTGTTTATGTTTGTCCCGTTTTAAGAGAAGAATTTCAAGACTTTAGGGCTTATAGAAGAAAACTTACATCCCAGAGAGAGAGAGGGCGGAGGAGGGGGGAGGTGTATCAGTAAAAGTTTGAACATCATTCAGGACACTAGTGTGATTGAACATTTTTAAAGTTTTGATGTTCAAAAATATTTCGGCTGCTGAGAACATTACAGAAAAACTTATCTTTGGCGTCTTAGCACTGGGCTGAGAAGGCGAGTACAAGCTCACCTTGTACTGCTGATATCAGGCAACGGCGAGACGTTTTTAAACGGAAATATGAAGTAAAAGAACACAATTCACTGTCTTCGAACTCTCGGACTACCCTGAAATAATTCACATTCACTCGTGAAGAACATCATGAAAATTTCAGGAACAAGTAACAATGGAATGGCGAAATCCCACTCGCAGTAACACACGATTACACACCAACAATGCATCGGCATGCGTTGAAGAAGAAATTTACCAGTTGGGTGTGTATGACGTCTATAATTAACATGTGAAATTACCGTTGTTGTTATTTTATTGTTCACAGTTGGTACCAGATAGTCGGTCAGAGTCACAATCGATATTTGCCCGGATATTAATTACAACATTTTGCCATTTAAAGACGATGCTCGACTAATGGTAAAATTACACTGCTCTGTGTAAATTTACGATTTTCTTATGAAAGCAGGTTACATTTTATTTGAAGGAAAATCGTATAATGCTGACATGAATCTTTGAATGTAACGAATTCTTGCTAGGAAGATGAGCTCATGGCAAAGCAATTACATCTGATTCAACTGCGAATTCTTCTGTGCCACAAATGCTCGCCTCAATCCACCGGAAGTTCCCAAAGGCTACGAAAGATCCGGTGCCACATTCTATTCTGTATTCCATCCCAACTGCTTCGTGTAATGTACTAGATCTGCCGTGCACCCTGCCGGAGTGTCATCGACAGCAGTTTTCTCGATAATAACACGGAATTCAGGCGTGTTCTATGGCTGCCGTTGAATTCCTTGCGTTCTATGCAGCCTTCTTTGAAATTGCATCGTGCGGCAAAATTAGGTTTAGGATTGGATGGAGGCGAAGATGCTGCTCACCTTTATAGGCTTAGCTTATCCTTTGAATCTCGCAAGTGTCGAGGAATGCCACAAAATATCCAATAATAAAATGTAAATAGCACAGGCAAGTCAGTGTGGGCAGCATCAGGGGGGCTAAAGGCGGGATTGAAACTGTTGTCAACCCTCTGAGCTGCAGGCACAAAATGCTACGTAAATGAAGGAAAACACGAGTAAAAGCACGGGCGCATTGTTCTAAATTTCCATTTTAAGAATTGAATTGTAGTTTACTTTAGCTTTTTAGTTATTTCTATGCTTTTTTGGTCGAATTTGTGGAACAATTGCGGAAAAATATTTTTCTCTTGAACTGTAGCTCATGCAAAATTCAGAGATTTCCTGTGACTGCTCCGGTTCCTTTATTCTGAAGCCTGGAAAACGGAAGCAAGCTTTCAAAACTGACGGATAACAACGAATTGAAAATTTTCGTAAAATATATCTTCGGCATTCATTGAAATACATGGAAGTCAACAGAGATAAATCCTAAATTATTTTTGCCCTATGCAGAATGCAGAGTCGTGGATCATTTTTTCGATAACGGAGATAAAGATTAAGATGATTCCCGTCGTAGATACGCGAGAATCCTGTGCCAGAGACTTGACCTGGATGCTGTGAATTTTTCTGCAATTTCACAATTAGACATTTAGGAGTAAAATAGTCATCGCAGGGAGTGCTATTTAAACATTTATCTCACATGTTTCGCCTCGAATAGATAAAAAGAGTAAGTGGTTCTTCACGTTAGGGAAATTAACTCGTCCAAATTTACCGTAAATATAATGAATTGCTTATCTGGTCTTTTGACCACACCGCGCTGTACAAATCTCGGGAGGTGCGTGGCAATTTTGCAAAGTTAGACGAGTGAAAAGATACGAATCACTGTAGCCCTGTACAGTCTATGCAATCCAAAAACTCTAATCATCTTTCTTGTTCGTAACCTTGCGTAAGCTTCAGTAATAACATACAGCAAAAATTCAAAACTCATCTCTCAGTAATTAGATGAGGATTTTTTCCACGTATCATAGGTGCGGTTCATTGAGACTAAAGTGAATGAATTATTTTCTTTTGCCCTGGATATTCGTTAGGGAAACGAATCATTAGCGGCGAAAACGGGATTTTTAAAATAGCGACCTAAAGGGTTAGGGCTGGTCTAGTGCCCTTCGTAAACTTTTCAGGAGAAAAGCTTGCCAGCTTATAACCTGGAGTAAAATAACATGTATTCAGAAATGATACTTAAAAAAAATTGCACTTCGCATGTGCTCCTTAATGGACCCATATTCCTTGACGAATCCATGCTCCTTAATGGACCCATTCTCCGAGCTGTCAGTCTGTTTTCATCTCTTGTGTTCTCCTCCATTGTTATTTTACAAATGAAATTTTTCTTTATTATAATATCTATGAGCTCATTAGTGAAAAATATCCTCGTATTTTCAGAAAGGTAGAACTCGTACGAGGGCAAATGCACCGTTTTCTAAAGTGGAATGCGTAGGGCGGTGATGCAAATTGCTTTTTGGGAGCAGAGTCTCGGCACCTCTCCGCTCGGTACATTTCTTCTTAATTAAAAGGGACTAAATGAGGTAACGTGGAGGCACATTTCTTTTTAACTCATTAGAAGCAACTGAATGAGGTGATATGGGGACACAGTTCTTTTTAGCTCGTTAGAATTTACTAAATGAGGTAATGTGGGGGGCACATTTCTTTTTAACTCATTAGCAGTGATTAAATGAGGTAATGTGGAGACACATTTCTTTTTAACTCATTAGAAGTAACTAAATGGGGTAATATGGGGACACATTTCTTTTTAACTCATTAGCCTCAGGTAATGTCGAGACACTTTTTCAATTTATCCTGTAATTGGTAAATACATCCGAGATAGCGGATAAGACCGTTTACAATTGTCTAGACATTTTAAATGAAATTCATCACAGAAAACATGGATCCTTAGTTTCACACGAGTCCGACTTTAGGTAACTAACTTTCATATTTGTAATTACTTTTTACTGGTTATATTCTCCAATCAAATGCAGCTACCATTTTTATTTTGAAGGTAGAGTATATTGAGTTAGCCCCTCCTACAAAACTGCAAAATAATTTATTGATGCCATCTTCTGCCTTGAATGCCTTGAATACTATTCGAATGTTTCAAACATTTGTGAGCAATCCGATCGTATTAAGTTGTCCACTAAAGAGCTCATCAACATTGCACTCTCTTTTCTATCAGAAGTTTCATTTTCATGATGGGTTTTAAACCGTCTTCCCCTCGAGGAAACTTTAACGAACAATATAATTACTCTGCGCTTTTTAAGTAGAATTTCTTCCAATCACACTCGAAATTTCTAGAGTGAGTTTCATTTCATTTGCCGCTGAATTCAGTATCGAAAATATCAGACGAGAAAGTTCACCTCGAAAATAAATACGTCTTTTAGTGGTCACGATTGAGCGCTCGCGTGCGGCGGTCTTCTCCCTCTAAACTGGCGAGAGCTTTCTTCGCTCGAGGCGCTAAGCAGATTATCGACAATGGGATCCTGGCGAGAGATCTCCTTCCGGGCGTTCAGCCCTGCAAAACTCACAGGTTTGGGGATGGAATTTTCTCACACATTTGGTGGAATTCAGTAAACACCGAAATGTTTTTGACGAAGATATTTACCCAATATTTTTTGGTAGAGAAAAGTGCATTCTGGATTCGTTTGAGTTTCGGTTATGTCCGGATAATATACCCCTGTTATTATAAGGGTTTGTACCACACATTGATCATGAGAATTATGTTTCGGATACCTCCGCTCGATATTTCTGAAGGCTTAAAGTCCTAGTCTGTGAGGAGAGGAAATAAGTACTCTTGAGAAACTCCAAGCTTCTGATGCAAAAAAATTCATTCGCGTAAAGTCACGCTCGCACATTTCGGAGTTTAAATGTTTGTCCAACCTTTCACGCAACATCTCGTTGAGCTATTGTCATATATCGTTCGATGCACAAAATTTATCAGTCAATTGTGCAATTTTGATTAAGACCATCAATTGCAGGCTAGTTGTTCATGTTCCTTGCACTAAGTGACCCAAGTTTATTTCCCGAGCAAACTCAAACAATCTAAAGAATTGGAAATGTAAAATGAAAGTTTAGTTACACAGCGAACGACTTCTTCTAATAACTCTGGCCACAATTATGCATTTGCACTACACCCACGTTCATCTGTGGTGAATATAAGAAAATGATTTTTGAAGCACATGCGTCATTTCAATGCATTTTTTCATCAGCTCATAAATTGTAATTGAACATTTTAAAAGTCACACAGGTTTGTCGGTAGTATTTAAGGGCCTCTCCATAGTAACGCTAGAGAATTCTATCAACTTTGACACCACATCAGGCCCCAAGACCAGCAGCTGTAGACCTACACGGACCTTCGAGCGGCGGTGATGGAACATCTTTCCCGAAGATTTGAGCATTAATTTAACAAACGATCCAATTACACTAGTTGAGTATAAATTTCTTCTGTGGTTTTGAGTCTAAGAAGATAATCTGATTATGAATGCTTCAAATTGATGTTCTCGATTTTATGAACATAATTCATGTTCGCACTAAATACCGATGCAGTGTCTCTTTCGCTGAGTGGCTGAAGGAACAAGCTTCTCCTGAGAAATTGTGCGAAAGCATATAATTTTACACGATAATAATTGAGCTGTTGCATGGAATATTATAAGGATTACTACGATTTGAGAGTCCAGACTGTGAAATTGGAAATAACGATTGCATAACAGCAGAACAATAAAACTAAAAGTAGAAGTGCATTGTACATAAACTTATTTCCTGGAAACGTCAAAATATGGACTTTTATTGGCATAGTGACATTAAAATAAAATTATTGCATTAAATACTCGAGGAAATAATGACAAATAATAATTTTCATCCCCCCTTGATGACTGGGAATAAGTCACATCATTAAAAAATATTTCACAAGACCAAGGCATATCACGTTTTACAAAGCCTTGACATAGAGCTCTTTACAAAGTCTTGACGTAGAGCACTTTACAAAACCTTGACATAGAACACTTTACAAAGCCTTGTTATAGAACACTTTACAAAGTCTTGACGTAGAGCACTTTACCAAGCCTTGATATAGAACACTTTACAAAGCCTTGACATTGAATTCTTTACAAAGTCTTGACGTAGAGCACTTTACAAAGCCTTGACATGGGACACTTTACGAAGCCTTGACATGGGACACTTTACAAAGCCTTGACATAGAACACTTTACAAAGCCTTGACATGAAACACTTTACAAAGCCTTGACATGGACACTTTACAAAGCCTTGACAAGGGACACTTTATAAAGCCTTAATATGGGACACTTTACAAAACCTTGACATGAAACATTTTACAAAACCGTGACGTGAATCACTGTACAAAGTTTTACATCCTTCGGAACTGAGAATTTCAGCTTTGTTTCATATTGCAAGAACTGAATCCTGTCATCTTGGAATACGAGTATTTTCCTACGTCAATTTTATTAAATTGGATAGAACGTTTCAAGCATTTACTGCATTGGAGTCGGCCTGTTGTAGATCTTGAACGGGCAGGAGGCACGTCTCCAACGGAAATAATTC
>VOMN01089947.1:0-19687 GCA_014899125.1 Orchestia grillus | reverse complement strand
GTCCCACACTCATAATAATGTAAATAAATTTCCTGATGGTGAGTGTACGCATGGGTTTCAAGCTTTTGGCTAAGGAACTACGAGAGCAGAAATGTTGCAACTGTTGCGACTCGATCATCGACACAAGGAAACATCGCTCCGTCGAAAGCAAATCAAGCGGAGCCCGAGTGTGGTGCCTTCCCAGCGTGTGGCACCGCTGTCCCCGTGGCCGTTTTGTTGCGTGTACGTGTTAGTCATATTCTGTGTACGTGTTGCTCATATTCTGTGTACGTGTTGCTCATATTCTGTGTACGTGTTGCTCATATTCAGTGTACGTGTTACGGATATTCTGTATACGTGTTACTCATATTCTGTTACTCGCTAATTATGGAAATCGTTCATTATGCTTTGTTTTAAACGCATGAATGTTGATTTTGATGCGACGGAAGTAATCGGCATTGTCTTGAGAACTCGTAAGCAATTTCGAATACATGTTTGCAGTATTACATGACTACAAAAGACGAGCGTACGTATATATTTCAGCAGGCGTAGCCGTCCAGCAGCCAGTGGGTGACGCGGGTACTGGCTGTCTGTAAAAATTGTATCTTCGTTCGAATACTATCGAAAAAATAATGGGCGAGAGCGTTTACAGAAGATTTACTTTTTCCAACTTGCCAAAAGCACATAATCCTTAACAGCGGGTGTGCACAGATTCTTAACATAATTTGAGACTTGAATGTAGTAATGGCACAACGAAATTAATAGAATAATTTTTCGAGGTTTTTTTCCTTCAAAATTTTAGGTATTCACATTCTCATTAGAGAATTAAAGTTCTCAAGTTAGCAGAGCCAATTCAAGCTTCTGCAAACTTCGGTGTCAAAACCTCAGCGTTCATAATCACTATTACAGTTAAGTGCCTCGGTAGCACTTTCATTAAAAACCCCGGTCGCATTCAATCAACTCTGGTCGTTAATTAACGACTGGAATCTATTGACTAGAAGCTTTATAAAAATAAGTCTAACTAATGCAAACTGCTTCATATGTGGCGGTTGCATTGAGTAAACAGTCCAAGCAATAAAAATCTTGTCCGTGATTTATTCAATTGAACTCGGGCAAACGGACCGACGCCTCGAAACAAAGAAGACACGAATATTTCCACGGCAGGACTCGCGTTCTGAGCTAAAGAGCGAGCAGGTGTTGCGCCGCTATTCAGTTAGCATTCCCTTTCATATCGACGGACAACACAGAGCAGAAATGAAAATCTTTCACATTTTTGGACGCTTGAATATAACTGGACGTAAAAACCACCAACGTTCAATCGAATCCAATTCCCCATTGAGTCTGTGCCTGCGTAGGCTGGGACCTGGAGGCAGTTGGGGAGCTGAAGAAAGTGCTAGCGAGGCTCTTTGAGGGAGACACATTTTACAATGGCCACCAGACACCGCTGATTTTTCTAACAAAACTGAGTGATGAGGTTGGCTTTGAAGAGACAAGTAAGCGTAATGGGGATTTCCATTTTTGCCACTTGAGGAAGCACCCTGAAATTTTGCTTTTAGTGTTGGAGGGGAGCCAAAGCTCCAGTAGATCGCTCCTCGTCTCCCAAGGGCCGCGTGGGATTAGGCGGGGCGCGGTGCAGGCGCAACGCCTCGCATCTGCGTCCTGGTCTCGCTGAGGTGCAAGTTATGATCTTCTTGGGGGCCATCTTGCTATTTGAATCGTTTGTTTGTCTTGTTAAGTAAACTTGTGTTTTGATGCTACTTGCTGAGGATACTGGCAGTGTTGTGCTAACGGTGTAATTTTTACATTTGAACAGCGCTGCAAGTATCCGCGGAACGTGCAATTCAGAAAGAGGTCAATTGAAAGTTTCGAAAGAGGTCAATTGAAAGTTTCGTAAGAGGTCAATTGAAAGTTTCGTAAGAGGTCAACTGAAAGTTCCGTAAGAGGTCAACTGAAAGTTTTGTAAGAGGTCAATTGAAATTTCCGTAAGAGGTCAATTGAAAGTTTAGAAAGTCAGTTGCAAGTTTAGAAAGAGGTCCATTGAGAGTTTAGAAAGAGGTCCATTGAGAGTTTAGAAAAAGGTCCATTGAAAGTTTAGAAAGATGTCCATTGAAAGCTCAGAAAGAGGTCCATTGAAAGTTTAGAAAGAGGTCCACTGAAAGCTTAGAAAGAGGTCCACTGAAAGCTTAGAAAAAGGTCCATTGAAAGTTTAGAATGAAGTCCATTAAAAGTTTAGAAAGAGGTTCTTTGAAAGTTTAGAAAGAGGTCCATGGAAAGTTTAGAAAAAGGTCCATGGAAAGTTCCGAAAGAAATCAATTTCAAAGAATGTATTTTTCGGAACTGACGTAAAAATTTACATACTGAAAAAGATATTTGGAACGTCAAAGCACAAGCTCAGCTACTAATCAGGTTAACCTCGGTAGAAAACAGTAACATTCAGATAGTTACAAATGTGTAAATTCTTATACTTTCGAACAAGAAGAAACTGACACTACTACTCACCGGGCTTGGCAGAGGTTACTGTTGAGCGCATCTTACGAAGTTAGAGAACCGCCGTTGGAGCCCAACCTATCTGAGAGCTGGCTTTAGTCTACAGTCATTTGGGTCTTATGGGTCTTAGTCATTAATTTTTTGTGTGTTTGTTTTGCTCTACATTTGCTCTCCTTGGTGTGGCGAACGTAATTATAAATTTCAACTGATCTCCTTGACGGATGTTTTGTTCGTACTGCTGCATGGTGTCCTTAAAAATTGTCACGCATGGCTTACGGCTCATTAAGTGTTTATTAAATTCCATAAAACTTATTTGCAATATTTATATCGAAGTACATGAACATTTTCAATTGTTACTCAGTTTTACCATGGTTGTTTTACGCATTTAGTGTTCTACGTTTAATAAATTCTTCATGTTTAATAATAATGTGGCACCACTTTTTGTGATACCCTGTCAATTCATTTACTTAACTTTCCAATAAAGTTCCCTCACTCAAGCTCTCACGGACACTGAAGTTAAAGTTTTTTAGAGGAGACGGTGAATTGGTCTTACCAACTGAAGGTTTTAGATTCCGCTGATGTCTTAAATGTACAACATAATAAATATTTCAACTCGGCGTTTGGTGAACGTGTCATGTCATTCATCAGCGCTGGAAGCTGTAACAGGTGCATGATATCAATAACTTAAATTTAAAAGATAATTAGCTGGTAGTGAAATTACATCGCGAATAAGCTCAAACACTCCCAGAGTTAACGTCATCGCTCAGCACCTTTCAAGAATGAAGTTTGAATAGGAAAGATAGGAAAATAGGAAAGATTAATTTCAAGTGTTACTATACACGGTGTAGAGACACGGTGCACTGCGTGCCACAATACTGTTAATTAAGACTGCTTTAGATTTGTAATTGCTGGGAGAACGTATTTGATCTTCTACGTAAGAATTGTATGTATTCGTCCATCTCTTGTTTTTTGACCGCCACAAAAAGGTACGTGTGTAAGGGCTGCGGTGAGACGTTGGCGATTGCAAAACAATCTATGCTACTTACACGATAATGTGCCGAGCTCATGCATCTTTCTGTAACTATATATACGCAGTAACGGAATTAGGTATAAGAAAATTCGCGAGTTAAGCCAAAATTCTTCAGCAGCAAAGCTACGTCAGAGAAGGCAATTAATCCGTATTATTGATACAGAAAAATGAATTACTTCACATGAGATTCTTCGTCTTTTTTGACGGCATCAGGGATGCTTGCACCTACATAGTCCAATTCTTGATCATTGAAATGAAAAGTAAGAAACGGATCTCCCACTAGAAAGGTTTCTTATGAAAGTAACTGAATATTTGAGTATTTTGAGTCCCAATTTCTGATTCTTTGGGAGCAGATCAAAATTGAATCGGGCTTGGGACTATCATCTTTTGTCATCCAACTAGTCCCTCTGTGTCCTTTAACAGGTCAGGCAACAGTGTCATTGATCATTCATACCTCGTCTTTGGATGCAATGCTTACAACAAACGCATCTGAGAATATATTGTATTGTAATAATTTTACCTCGAACGAAACTTGAACGCTTAACACGAATCTTCAATATATATTCAGCATTTTAATTAAACGTATGTGTGTCATATTACCTACTACAAATGTTCAGCCTGAATACCAAATATCTCCAGCTACGGACGCTTTCCTTATAGCTGCCACATTTTGTGACCATTTCACGGCCCTAGTCGTAATGATATCACTTTTATCACAAAAAGACCGAACAAAATTGAATGCTTCGAGGCGGATCTAGTCCGCTATGGCTGCAGCCAGCGTTGAGTCAAGTAGGGAATAATCAGAAAATTTGAATAGGGTCAATCTTTATTACAAGTTGATGATTGAGCATGAATGCTCTATTCAATGCGTGGCTCCTTAAATAAAGAACACTATCCTCAATCTGGTAGCTTGCATGCAAGGTTGCCTCAAGAATATTTAGAGTGTAAATGCTGAGAATGTCGCAAATGCTTCCAAGGAGTTTTGCACCATATTGCTATTTGAATCATTACTCACTGACAAGCTCATCAAAAATATAGATCATTCTTAATGTTGGCCATGTATGCTTCACACCATCTGCTATATTTTACTGGAACTTCAAAATGGTGAGCAATATCCTCGTCATCTAATATTGCTGCCCTGCTGCTGTTTAGAAATAGATTATGCATTGTGGGACCTAGGCGAGACGCGTCAGTTCCGCTGCTGCATTTCTGCTCAGTTAATTTAAAAATAAACTCTTGATAATTTACAGCTCGCATGAAATTCTTAACACCTTGAGCATATGGTCATTATGAGTACTGAAGGAAATAACGCATTTACAGTTGAGTTTTGATGCTCGTTGGGGTTGATCAATGCAGTATTGGGGTGCAAAGAGCATACGCGAATTATTTACTAAGCTTGCTATCGTTTTCCGAGTCGACTGCATAAGAGCATATTATTTAGCCAGACGTGTCTATCATGCATTTGAAATGCTTGAAAAAACTTGAATGCATTAATATGTTCTGATTAACATCGTAGCAGTAAATCCTTCAACAAAGCCTAACCAACCTAAATTAAGTGTCCCATCAGCTTGCGCCGGATGTCGACGACTTCGGGTACGAATATATCCTTTGAATAGTTTCCTTTAATCTTATACAAGCGATTGCTCAGCAGCATCGCTGAGCATCAATAATTCTGCCTAGTATTTCCTGTGCTCGACGCAGACGCGCCTGTGTAGAATTTCTCTCCCCCTCCCCTCCTGTTCCTTCTCCGCACGTCCATGGGGAGCAGCAATCTCCCTCCGGGACGGGACCTCTGCTGCATCCCGTTTGCTCCCTTACTAATCCCTCGATTTGGGGAGTACGAATTTCAGGAACACGAACACACACACGGGTCCTAGAATAAGTGAGCAAGCAATAAAAACTACTGAACGGGAGCTGGTGGGATGATGAAGCAGTCCTCCTACCAAGGGTTTTTAGGCTGCATGACCTAATGAAATGTAGCGAAGTATGTGAATGAGTTCGGCTGTTTCGAGGAATGGAAGCCAGGCAGGCTTACTTAAAAACATTTTAAAAGACGTCAATCTGTGATCGTTGGATACTGAGAAAGATTCTGCAGGACTAATTGTACAAAGCAAAGCTGTCGATAAATGTGACACATGAATTTAACAATTACTATCCGTTATTGTTAGATAGCCTTCTTCATGTAGTCAGCTTCTGGTCAAAAGCTGTCAAAATGATTTCAGTAGAATATACTTTGTATGCACAATCAGTAGTAAAGAATTCCACACTTGAACTGATAGGAACTCAGAACACAAGAAAAAGGCGCAACCAAATCTAAAGAATGTACAGAAGCAGCCTCTTTTAAAAAAATTCAATCGCGACTGGGCTCGCTGTCGTCAAAATAATTGCCTGAAAAATAATTGTCTCACTGGCCTGAAAAAGACTTTGGAGAAAAAATCATCTCGGAAATATTTTGTCCTTGAAAATTTTATCAAAGCGTCTTCTTCCACATTCCGTTGGATGTTTCCCGCTCGAATGATTTTAACGTTGACGGCTGCAGCTCATCCAGACTTCAACACCGCCCCCAGTTTTTTATTTTTGTTTTTGTTCTTGTGAGAACAAGGGTCTTATAGATTTTCGAAAATCTCGCATTCAATATCATTTCGCAACTGAAATATATGGCTAATGTACTCACGCCGTCAAATTTGAATGAACTGTTCTGTATGTACATGGTTGTACGTATTCCTTCTCTAAATAACTTCTTTTTTTTTAAACATCGGACATTGATTTGAAGCCCACTTGGCCCCCACTTCGCCTGGCTTGCATGTCTGTATGGCGATGTTCTGTGGTGAACCATGATGGCTAAATTGACAACGTCAGGGCCGCTCCGTGCGTAAACAACTGTGTCTGTTCTGTGTTGTCCTGTGGTGTGTGGACGTGTACACGCTCAACCTTAACACAATGAATTTACTGTATCCTACGGAAATTTTCATTCAGTTTTGCAGCCCAAAGACGAATAACTTTCATCAGAAAACTTTCAGACGATGAATATACAAGTGCTAGACCAGCGTTGTGCGATGTATGACCAGTTGAAATTAAAAGATTCAACTGGACTTTTTACTTTTTATTGCCAGAGCTTCCGCATTCTTCCGCCGAATGCTTTTTCAGGGGACAGTCCCAAAAACATCAGACGCATGAGGTACACGCGCGTGTCTATGCTACGGATTATTACAATTATGAGAGAAATTTTTAAGTATAGGAGGAATTTTGCAGACAAAATTATAAGAAAAAACTTACATTTAACGAGTGAAAAGTAATTTTGAAAGGAACGCATAAAATCATTAATGAAAGGTAAGTTCAGTAGAAAGATCAAATAGGTCAGTTTCTTAGCAAATCATTAGCTAGGGGCTTGCAAACGTCCGGAAATTATTTGCATCTATTGATGGCTTTTTCATTAACTGATATAACAAATGGTTCAAGAAACCTTCTTGGCCTTGCTAGCGAATCTTTTGCAAGGAGTTTTGGATCATTGAAATTCATATCATGACCTGTATCAGCGACTTATAAGTAGATAAACGAATTTGAATACGAGGTTCTCAAAGAACACTGATGCTAAGATACTCTCTACTGAACTTACTTCCTGGTTTCACCTATGTACACAGTCGCAATCGTTGCACTCAACTTATTAAATCGCATCTCGCTGATCTGAGGTAGTCAATCAAAAATGATTTCATATATTGATTTCAAAATTACTTGCCATTCGTTAATGTTTGGTTTTCCTTAACAATTTTGTCTGTAAAATCCCTCCTGCATTGAAAAATTACTCTTGGTATTATAATGGCCCGTAACATGGATACGCAAGTGAACCACATGTGTCCGTTTTCGGGACTAGTTCCTCTGAAAACGCGCTCAGCAGAAGAGTGCGAAAGCTCTGGCAATATAAAGTCAGGCTTTTAATTTCTACTCATCATGAGCCCCGAACGTCTGCTATTTTCTTCCTATATGAACCATGACTACGCGAATGGTTGCTTGCTTGAGAATGTCTATCGAGGACAGCCAGGAACTAACTCATTCTCTTTCAAGCTCAAATTAAACCTCAAAAATAAACTATTATTAATTTATCCAAAGAAAACTTCGACCACTATGATTCCACAGCTAGAAAAAGCAAGCTGCTTGTCCGGTTACTGGAGCAAACCTTGAAGTGATTGGTAAGCTCTGCTTAACATTGGATAGAGATGAAGAGCATTAAAGCAAGTGAGTATCTTTAGATTGGATCAGTGTTTCTTTTATATAGACTCCATCTACTGGAGCCTTCGAGGGGAGGATCAAAGTCATACTTACACTCGCTCTTAGTGCTTTATATGGTGGTGCTTTTACTGCTGCCATAACTGTGGCTACTGCAGCTGCCTTAGCTGAGGCTACTGCAGCTGCCTTAGCTGTGGCTACTGCTGCAGCCATAGCTGTGGCTACTGCTGCTGACATAGCTGTGGCTACTGCTGTGGCTGCCATAGCTGTGGCTACTGCTGCTGCCATAGCTGTGGCTACTGCTGCGGCTGCCATAGCTGTGGCTACTGCTGCTGCCATAGCTGTGGCTACTGCTGCGGCTGCCATAGCTGTGGCTACTGCTGCTGCCATAGCTGTGGCTACTGCTGCGGCTGCCATAGCTGTGGCTACTGCTGCTGCCATAGCTGTGGCTACTGCTGCGGCTGCCATAGCTGTGGCTACTGCTGCTGCCATAGCTGTGGCTACTGCTGCGGCTGCCATAGCTGTGGCTACTGCTGCTGCCATAGCTGTGGCTACTGCTGCGGCTGCCATAGCTGTGGCTACTGCTGCTGCCATAGCTGTGGCTACTGCTGCGGCTGCCATAGCTGTGGCTACTGCTGCTGCCATAGCTGTGGCTACTGCTGCGGCTGCCATAGCTGTGGCTACTGCTGCTGCCATAGCTGTGGCTACTGCTGCGGCTGCCATAGCTGTGGCTACTGCTGCTGCCATAGCTGTGGCTACTGCTGCGGCTGCCATAGCTGTGGCTACTGCTGCTGCCATAGCTGTGGCTACTGCTGCGGCTGCCATAGCTGTGGCTACTGCTGCTGCCATAGCTGTGGCTACTGCTGCGGCTGCCATAGCTGTGGCTACTGCTGCTGCCATAGCTGTGGCTACTGCTGCGGCTGCCATAGCTGTGGCTACTGCTGCTGCCATAGCTGTGGCTACTGCTGCGGCTGCCATAGCTGTGGCTACTGCTGCTGCCATAGCTGTGGCTACTGCTGCGACTGCCTTAGCTGTGGCTACTGCTATGTATTGAGGACGCTATGTAAAAATACAAAAATTTATAGCAAGGGGAAAGACATCGTTGAACAAGGAAATACATTACAACTGCAGTGATTTCATTACCACAACGTTCATCGGATACAAAGTTACGCGGTGGAGACGTTAACATCAATTAACCCGTTGAGGCAAATGAACATCCTTCGATTGTTGTATTTAGGTCTTCCCTCGCGTGATAAATCATCTCGGTATACCTGCTGCGCCTAGTCGCAGGTTGCATTTTTGCGCTGCATTTGGGATATACTTGGCAATTTACACCTGAAGTTCACACGTTCATTTGCTCATCATTTCATAAATATTCCTCATTCTAATGACTTGAGCGTATTTGCTAGTTTGTTACGAGGAGCTCAGCCGAAAGTTTAGGGCTTTCATAGTAGGAAAGTTGTTAAGAATAGCAGCTACAAATTCTCACCCGCTTGTCTCGTTTAGAAATTACGGCTGCTGCAGCTACTGCAGCTGTTGTTTTGCGGCCCTGCGATTTATTGTGTCTGAGGCAGGTGCGGCATTTAACTTCACTTTTTCGGGGCCTTGAAGCGTAAGATTGAGAGCGCAGGCGGCCGTATCAATAGAAATTAGAAAAAAATATACCCAGACAAATCACGTAGCTGCAGTACGAGACAGAGCATAACGCAATTTAGACGTTGGGGAAAGAAAGCGCCTATCACTTCCCTGCACTAATTATCTTAATGTTAAGCGACGAATTCTAAGGTGATTCTTAAAGCTAAACTACGTTATGACTGGAAACTATCAGAGGCGACACTAGGTCCACTAGAAGGTTAAAACGGATTCGTAAGCGCCGCGTTGTTGCCAGCGCAGGTTGCAGTGTAGTCTTCACGCGGGCGAGAAGAAACGTTCGTTACACAGCGATACAGTTGTGTTCCGTAAAATATTTTGCATTTATCAATTTTTCTAAGAGGAGTTTCCGCCTAAATAGAACGCTTCCGAGAGCGTTTTTGTTGTAATAATTTTATTTCACTCACAACTATTACGCCAGGAGCAGCAGCAACGTATACCTCCTACATTGGTGAAACTTTTCAAAGTTATTGTGTTGATGGTACCTCAGCACTGATTTTGAGCACAACTGTCTGAGCTCTGTTTGAAAGTCTTGATATAATATACACTATCGGTGCATGGGTAAAACGACCTCATGCTTTATCCATGTGCAGACTACACTAAATTCGTGGGTGAAAAAATTCATATCGGGACTACTTGACTGTGAAGGTATTCATGTGCCCTAGCAGTCACAATTACCGTTCAAAATCAGCCTCAAATTGAATGACGTTTTAGCATGTGTCTCAAATCAATAAGGACACATCGAGTTTCTCTATCGATGAGGCTCTTGCGAGAACTTCTTTCCTGAGAAACCACCGCCGCTTCTTGCCTGCCTGTTCCACCGGCAACCGCTTTTGCTTTTACGCGGTTCAAAACTAGAGTTTGATATTTCGCATTCATTATTTTTCCCTTGAAATGAAGGGTGAATCATTCAACAAAAAACAGTTTACTTGGCTTATTTTATCTCTACTGATGTTGAAAAGCCAGAGTTCCTAGTTGAAATCTTGAAAGCCTGAAGAGGAATTCTGAAAAATTGGCCGTTTTTGAATTTACCAAAATTATATTTTGCCCGTCGGGATTTGATTATATCATAGTTGTACGTTTTTCCCAAAAAAAATCTTTGAGCACTAATTCTTGTATAAAAAAATCTTGAGCAGGATGAGCGAGTCGTAACTTTTGAAATCTCGAATTCGGCCTGGTTTGTTCTGGGATTTTAACGCACTTGATCACATGACATATTGTTCCACTAATCGAGCCATACCACCACATCCTGCGTTATTGCGTGCTCTACTAACCTTCACAGCTCACTGAAGTTAGAACGTGCTGACCTGCAGTCTGTATCCTGATATTCTTTCTTGTAAGCGGCGTAGGTGCGAGCTTTATTACCAATTAAATACTTCTTATTGACTGTTACGCTTCTCTTACATAAACCTAGCATACGCCTCGTGTACTGCAGTGGAAATGTTGACTCTCGGCAGTTATTTTTAGTCATTTTGTTGCTGTCTAACTAAACACCGGCTCGACAAAAATATTTATTCCTTTGGAACTCGTCTAAATATTTTCCCCCTCAGTTTGCATGCAGCAGTAAACCTGCAGTTGTTATTTCATCAACACATGATTCAGACTGTAAACCCGCCCGAGTCCGCATGCCAGAGGGAGCCTTGATCACAGAGCTGAGGTCGGGAGTGAGGGCTGCAAGGAGAACGTAACGTCGCTGCTTTCAACACAGCTGACACGCAGTGCGGCGTTAGGCTTTCAGTGCCTTGTAACTTCTAACGCGTGAGTGATGTGAAGAATGGAGGGGCCACGTTTCCTTTTCCAAAGAAAACTCCTCGAGGCTCCGTGAAAATCCATTTGCTCCAGGCGGGGATCGAACCCTTATCTGCCAGCTGGGAGCGGAACCCGGTACCAGTGCGACATGGAACCTAGCAAAACGAAAGGGAGGTGAGGAGAAGAGATGGAGCTATGACAGGAATACGAGTACAAGAACGAAGCTAGCAAGCCAGAAGTAAACTGGCATGAATGAAGGTTGAACTTTCAAATCGGAGGGGGTGGGAAGCGAGAAATAAGAAGCAGGGAAAGCAGCGTGGGGGAGGGGAGGGGGGAGGGCAGAGGGCTCAGATCGCTAAGCTCATTAGCGACCAGCGGGAACACCAGCAACACGGCCGAGGCTGGCCGGGTGGGCGACCTAGGCCTCAGAATTGAAATAAATTGGAGTGCATAAATCTTCTTCTGCTTAGCACTTCGGTTTTTTGCTTTCGTGCCCCACGCAGTGGGGAGAGATTTCTTAATTTTATTTTTTGCCATTATTCTCCGTTAAGCGAACTCGAATGTCTTTTTCTGTACGTAGCCTTGCAACTTCTTAATGACTTAGCTTTCAGCTGAGTAAGTGTACCTGCATGTTCACTGTTAGACTGTTCTTTACAGTATCGAGCGTTGACTGTGTTGGGCATCAGTGTGTCTGTAAGAACTCCTGAGGTTTGCCGTGTCCTTCCCTGGTGCCCGGGCTTGTCCCCCGAGTTGGGGTCCCTCCCGTGGGTTGCGACTCTAATATTCATACGAACGATTGAAGTCTCTGTGTTATTAATTTGAAGTAAATGCGTCGTAAACAATCATGGATTAGTATTAACGGAAATGATGTAATTTCACTACATTTAGTGAAGTCAATGATAGTAATATATCACGGCTCAAAAACGTTAACCCAGCTAAATACGATAGATCAGTGCAGATGTATGCAGGATATTTGCAGTCAATCTACAGAGCATAGCAAAAAAATTGTGCCTACACTGAATGACCAAAACTATTCACTGAAAATCTTGCTTAAAAATGTCATATTATAAATCGTGAACCTAAGTAACATATAAACTAACAACATAAATGTTGTATATATAAGCATTGCATGCAAAGTTTACGATATTTCTTCATACTTAACGTACTAGTGAACTTCTTTAATATTCTATTTACGACGTTGTGAGATATAGTAGTAGTTAAAACGAAGACTATGGCACGTACCTGCTGCCGGCGACCGGCTGACCGTTTGCGCTGTGGTGACGTCACTCGCGACCCTCGCGTGCGTCCAGTACCGACGGTCCTCATTGTCTGGTGAGACGAAGTGCTCACGTGTACGTCTGGGTTAAGTTTTTCTGTTTTCCTCAGTTCCGAATTGTACTTGAGGGATAATTTTGTTATCTGCTTGCAAAATTTTTAAAATTTGTAATATTTGTTTGTGTGAATTAAAACAATGTAATGTTCACTGATGGTATTTGTGTATCTTTTCCTTGACAGGCGTTATTAAATTACGTACATTGTAACATTGCAGACAGCGAGAATTACTGGACACACTTACTGGGGGTCCTTCAAAAGGCCATTTTTTGAGTACCCGCAGGGGGAATAGAATAGGAAATATGGTTAGGTTAGTTAGGATTGTCCATTGTATGCTATGGGGAGTGGCGACCCCAGGGGGGAGGGAGGAGTGTTAGATTACCTCAGCAATAGATGGGCCTTCGGGACTTCAGCACTTCGTGCCCACTGCGCTTCATTCAATTTTCAAACCGGCTTCGCAATCTCTTGTCTTATTTCCTTTCTATTAGTAAATAGAAGTTTCTATGCTCAAGGGATCCAGACCGGGAACACACCTTGTTTTCCTTATTTCTACAGCTACTTTACCACTACTCATTTCTTGAACGTGTGTCTGCCTTTGAATACATGTCATGTGAATGGTGATTTCACTCGACTCGATTTACAAGAATGACGCATTTTGTTCATCTTGTGATCGAAGCCTCTAACAGAGACCGTATAACTCCGTCGGCCATGAGTGATTTACTGGCCGGCTGCACAGCACAGAATATGTTCATGCTTGTAATAGTCACCGCTTCGTACGGTCGAATCCTGCTCATTCGCATATTTCTTTAAAAAATATATATTATTCGGTATTTCACTCTGATACGATGGGTAAAAACGCATGACAAGTTTCTGATTTATTTTGGAAGTATATTTAAAGGGAACTATGCTGACTGTGTATTAGTTGCAGTGCAGGAGTGTGCAGGACAATTTAATAGCGGAAGCTTGGAGCAAAATCCGTCTCTTTCTTTTGCATCCATCAATCGTTGTATCGCGAGTGGATTTAATCCGCGCGTCGTAATCCAATTTGGTAAAATTGGTCGCCCAGGCCAGCCGGAGCGCTGTGCCCGCCTAAAAACAGCATGAAATATTTAAGAAAATTGTGAGGCACGCAGCCTCTGGAGCGCCGGGGCACCTGACCTGCACGCCTCTTGGTGCGCTCGGCTGCACGGGGGCGGCCGTGATCTCCAACAGCCGCTGGTTTCCATGCCATGAAATCCATGCAAGAGAGGGAGAAGTTTGTGCTAACTTGGTATCCAGTTTATCTGTTCATAGTTACTGTTTCAGCGGGGTGAGAGCGTATATTCTGTGGTTATATGAACTAAGGCTCTACGTGATTTAAAGTATATGTTAAAACTTGAAATCTCTATAGCATACTCTTTTCATTTGGTTGAGAAATTAATATCATGCTTCAAATAGTGTTCAAGTCATTGTCAGAGATTATGGGAAGTAATTCAGAAATGAATTTTTAGAAAATAAATGAAAGTTTCCGAGGTACAGTGTAGTCATGCGAAACAAAATAGTTTTTATATTATCTTTGAAACTCTTGAGTTGAATTAGAATCTCATCTAAGAGAAAAATTACTCATGTTCAAGCGACGGGAATGAAACTGTAATTTTAAGCATTGCAAACTCAACTCCAGTTTCCAAAAATAACGTACACCTGAAAGCTCAGCTGTGAAATAAGAGTAATATCTCGTATTCAAGAACTTATTCTACTCTTCTAAATAAAAAAGCGTCAGCAATTGTTCAAAGGCCTAAAGTAAAATAATGTAAATGCTCTAACATTCAAAGGGTGAGATGTTATTACGTAGCATTAAACAATACTTAACTCATCCCGTAATACACTTTAGAGAATTTCTTCGTAAATGGTACGCCAAAGAGCTCCTTTCGAAGTGAATAAAATGTACTCAGCGCACTGTGAGCCTATGCTCCACAGATTGGGTGCTGAGTAAACAAACTGTGCTGGTTGTGATTGGTAACTCATTTCTTTTTATTAGTTATGGAAGACTTTTTTAGCGCTCCACTGCGCCATTGATCGAGGTATCGTGCTGGCGACCGTCGGCGTGAGAGCTTTCGTTGTTATTGATACGCAACCCTTCAGGGGGCATTGGAAAGGGCAATGGGGTTACGTTAGTCAGGGGCACTGTTAGGTTACCCCGGCTATAGAAAGCCCTTCAGGACTTCTATCTTTCGTGCTTTATTTATTTCTTTGAAGTTTCACACCTTCTTAGCTATCTTGGCTATTCTTTTTTGTCTTTTCCTCTTCTTCATTCTTAACTTAGTGTTGCTATGCGTAGGGACAGGTGTCAGAACACGACAGGTGTATAGATTCCCTGTTCTTTTCAGTCCATAGCAAATGGTCCCTTTCCTTTCGGCGCAACATAGCTAAGCGCTACAGTCTGTACAAGTACTACTTCTATTGATATGCAAACCCTATTTATTTCATTTTTTTGTCGTTTAAAGATGCTCATTTTCTTATTTGCTCTCCACAACTCTCATTGAGAGACACGCGTTAACTTCGTCGAAGGCATTTTTTGAGCTAAATAATGAAGGCGTTCGTGGCCGACAATTACTTGTTTTCCAGTGTAATATGTCAGGTAACACCAAATTAGCAGTCTCATTTCTCGCTGAAAAATGCTGGGAAAAGCTTTTTAGCGTCACTGGAATGTGAAAGCGAGGTAATTATGAGCTCCCAGTGCTTTGTTCATTTCGAGTGGTCAACCGAAAGGAACTTACATTCTTGGGAGAACATACAAATTTCAAAATTAAGACTTTCCGACGGTCAAGTCCCGTTTAGGGACGTGTCCAACAAATCATGGTTATTGTATTCCCCCGACTTCTTCCACTCGTAAGAGCCCGAGTCGCAGCATTGTGGCCTTCTCGCTTTCTTGAAGAAAAGAGTTTCTTGCGGCTCGAAGGCTTTCAGAAAGATTTTCTCAAGAAGGTTCAATTTGGAATTACACAATATGTGTAACGTTATTAACTTCGTATATCACGTCTTTAATTTGCATCTTATTTTATCCGATTGAAAAAAGATCTCGTTGGTTATGGGGGACTTTTTTCCAATTCTGTTTCAATTAATAAAGGAAGAAATTCGTGCTCTTTGTGTCATGAGGTTAAAATGGAACGAAAGTGGTTATTTCTAATTTTTTATTATCGTGTGGAATGAACACGTACAAACCTAATAACTTCCAGTCCTAGGACCGAATTTAGAGTGCCTTTGGCCGTTCAAATCTGATTTCGTTGTCGAGATTTGTTTCCATTACGGGACTAAGGGGTTCTTGTTCTGTTTTTTTTTGCGTGATGCCTTTATTTTAACCAAAGTGCTGTTGGCAGGCTGAGTAACCGAGTTACTTGAGTTTTAGGGTTCGATCCCTGAATCCGACTTAACAGCTGATTCACAAGTAGGTACAACGTTTCTGTTATTAAATCAATGAACCGACTGAACTCAAAAACTTTTCCATCTGTACGCAATTTACTGTAGGCTCAAAACTTCTTCTTACCTTTTTTTGTGGAGAAAATGTGGTCATGTGTTGTTGATGCTTTAATAAATCGTAAAATCAGGCTACAGGTGGGTTTTCATCGTGTGATGTAACCTAAAGGATCGTACGGAGGATATTCATTAAGCATTTCACTCACAGCACGGGCTAAAATAATGCGTGAACTTTATCTTGGCGACGAATTTTCTCTAACATTTTCAGCCCAATTAAGCGCCTTAATTTGCGTGATTGCATCTCATCCGGTACTCTAATTTGTTAATTGTTACCATGCATATTTCACAAACTTTTGCAAAAGCTAGAGCTTTCCGAAAGTGCATTTTCCCTCGTGGTTAAAGAAGGAAATTCGCTGAATCGTGCGTCATTGCTTAATCCAATTTTTTTAAATGGCCTTGCAGAGATCGGATGAAACGAATTCCTATTTTCTGCGCTGGAGGACAAAAAGACGGTAATAGACTTCTCTTGAGAATCGATTTGCCTGCTTGTAAGCACCAAGTGCTCAGGAGTCGTGTACTTCGATCGAAAATGTTTTCAAAAATTTATGCACTTACTAAACTCTTTTTAAAATACTTTTTCTGTAGAATAACCCTAGATTTTGAAATAGACGCGAGAAAACATGTAACGATAGTTAGTCAGTACATGCAGAATGTGTAAATTTATCCACTTTCTGGGTCAAAACTAGGCCTTAAATTTCTGGTGATCTTGTTTGATATTCTTGGTATTTCGATGTTGACTAATCTCGAACTTTTTTGAAAAATGGAAAGTTTAAATCAGTAGCAGTTACGAGTTCATTCCAGGTCGTTGAAATAAATTTCAATTCAGTGATTTAAGAGTTGATATTTTGTAGCTTTAGCGTGGTGTATTATTTTCTTGTTCGTCTTTTATTGTATATTTTTCTCTTGTCATTCTGAACTCGCGTTAAGTTCCACGCAAACACGCATTTTAATTGAAATTATATTAATTAAGATATGCTCTAACTGCCAACCGATTTCTCATGAAAACTATTTCAACTCGTTGTGACCGATATTCTTTACTGCGATTAGTCATTTAATGACAAGAAATTACGTCATATTTGATTGTCACTTGGGTGATCTTGGATTGACCGAGCAATAAGGATCAATATTGTAAACGTTTCGATGTCAGGGCTCAGTAGATTAGATAGGTTTTATTTGCATCTCATTAATTTTCAGAATCTTTCATGAACGTGGATTGCAAACTTTTCAATATTGGATTAAATACGAGATGTGAACGCAAGTTTTAATGCACCTTCATGTTTCTCACAAGTTTAATGAAATAAATCGTGAGCTTAATATATTGCAAAACAAATCTTAACGAATCAGTGGTACCGAAATAACGAATCTACTCGTTAACAAAGTTGTCCGTCAGGGCGAACACATTAGGGACGCCAAAAAAGAGGCCTAGGCCCATTGAAGGCCTGAGTAAAACCCAGACGCTATAAAATAAAGAGGCCTAGGCACTTTGAAGACCTGAGTAAAACCTAGACGCTATAAAATGCTCCAAGAGGAATGATTGCATGAAGACGAGTGAAAGACAATGCGTAACTAGCGATATTGACGAGACGGTGAGGAGCAGGGGGTCGTGGCGCACCCGTAGAGGATTTTTGGTGGCGGAAAGAGTCAGAGCGATGTGCAAAAAGACGTACTTCTGAATGTCTCACGTAATGCTTAGATGTGAACTGAGGTTCGAGTGAAGTAATAACAATTCGTCATATTACGTCTGATAAGTGGTCCTTCTTCAGTAGCTGACGCCCAGCACAAGTTCTGACACTGAAAGCTCAGATAAGAAAATGCCGTTCATGTGTTGAGGGAACACCGGCTGCCCCTGCTGGAGTGTTAGCGCTACATTCCTTTACAGTACCCTTACTGTAACGTACGATGACTGTATCAGATCCTAATCCTAAATCAGAACGTTATTTGCGCTCTAAGTGAAATGAGATAAACAGAAAGAAGGTTTGTATAAATAATATACAATCACTGTAAATGTCGTAATTTGCTAGAAGTTAAGCCATTAGAAATCGAGTGGGTAGGGGATGGTTGATGTGTGACGTCGTTTGAGCGAGGTTTTGGTTGCGCAGACGCCTCCTCTGGCGGCTTCTGAAGCGCTTTATCCTAGCGGCTTCTTCCGTTAAGGGTGTGGATGATAGTGATGCTTTCCTCCCGCTTCTATTTTGTAGTTGAATATGTTTGTATTGGTCATTCAGAGTGGGGATATTAATTATTTTTCTTTTTTTTCCTTAACGTATGCCACAGGTGGTCGCAACAAACTATTAATAATAATGTTTGACAGATTTACAGATATTTTTTCTAGATTACCATTTCAATCAGGCTTCCAAAACACGAAACTACTCAAACTTCAAAACTCAAAAGTGCGGCTCATTTCTTTGATTAGTTTCTGTTATACTTAAATGAAGCAATATTGTGGCAGGTATAATAGTTGAAATGAAAACTCCTAGATATGAACTAACTATGCATACGTAAGAACTTGAGGGACACGTTCACCGATAATATCCCATTTGAATAAGCGCTCACTTAATAAGCTCTCATGTTTGCATCTGTTCAAGTTGTTTTTTTAAATATTTGGTTATTCGCGAGCATTATGGTCAGATGCGTTCTGGGAGTCGTTTAACGCAGCTGCTGATGCAGATAATATTAATATTATCAAGGCGTGATGTGGTGTGCCAATTGCGAGCTGGTAAAGCCACACAACGACGCTCTAATCAGCCATTGCGAACAATTTTACGATTTCAGAAGGTCCCTATGGCTGTTCGCCGTTCCAGTTTTGGTATTCCCGTTCCCATAATTCGTGGAGCTTTTGGTCGCGATATCTGAGGGTAAGGGGCGTGTGAGGACGCTGCCCTTCAGGCTCCGTCGCCCCTCGTAATTATATTCCAGCCCTCGCTTCCCGTCCCACTCAGCTCAGGATCCATTGAATAAGTCTTCATTTTGCCCACGTGTCAACGCTATTGAAAAGTTTTCGTGTGCTCAGGCAGGAACTTTATTAATCTCTCGAATAATTAGATGTGCTGGTTCGTGAATAATGGAACAATTTCATCAACAAAACTTAGCTTAGTCGTAGGTTAACATCATTTGTTGCTTGTACTGCGTTAAATTAAACATCGAACATCGTACTCTAGAGAATGACGTGTGGAATGCTTTGGATATCCGTGTCGGCACTCCTGAGGTCGCTCTTCATGGTTAACTAGAAGGATTGTGAAAACCATCTTTTTCTCTCCAATTATAACCGCTGTATTCACAAAACTATTTTACTAAACTCACATTACTTGAAAATAAGCGCACATTTTTCGAACGTTGCAAGACCTAACCTAGGTTGTATGCTACGCATGAGTATACGCAATGAATCGGAGCACAAGGGGCAATTGCACTTGAGCCTATGGGTCCTTTAAGGAAAATAAATAATTATTGAATAATACATATCATTACAAAACTTGAATCAGGCAGTTTATTACCTGATAAGGCTAATGATGTGTAGAAGCAAATGATCGCTAAATGAAAAATGTATAAATTCTCAGAACACTTGTGTCCCGTACGACATCAATTCGTGTCCTCCGTAGAAATAGGGATAAATGTCCGATGCGGGCAAAAATTGAATTAACACTTCGCTTCCGGAGTGAGTCATGTATGGCACACACGATCATCTAACCTGACCTAATGTAACCAAAGCACCATCATGTATAAATA
>VOMN01089941.1:0-19683 GCA_014899125.1 Orchestia grillus | reverse complement strand
GTACATATATATGACTCATGGTTGTTGAGATTTCATGATAAAGTCAGTCATTTTAATTTGAACTTTACATATTTTAATTTGAACTTTACTTATTTAAATTTGAACTTTACATATTTTAATTTGAAGCTATAAAGGTGTAGTTCCTTATAATTCTCTCCTTAGTTAAAATTATGAACGGTGATGTGACAACACTCGGGTGCAATATACGAATGCACGTAAACAAATTAAAAATTGAAAATCGATTACAGTCTTTAAGATCATTGTTATGTTAACCTCTCCGCATAACTGATAAATCTTCAATGAAGGGATCGTAAAATTTGAGTTTCTAACGAAAGAAAGAAACACTTGGCAAGAACGACTGAAAGAAAATCTAATTACGCACTTTTTATCGTTATTTCATACTAGATTGACACCTCACACATCGATCTTAAATGGTTAAATGATGATTTTCAGATAACCCTAGAGTGCAACTTTCAAGAACGAAGACAGTCTAGATACGTATAGTAAAACACCTGATGAACGATCGGATGAAAACCTTCTCCGACTCACTTCCAATAACAGAATTTTGAAAATGAAGATGATATGTTATTAAGAGCCTATTATCGTTCTATGTACATGATTCTAAGGTACCATCTCAATTCTGCTTAATGTAGGCTGATTTCTAACTGTTGCGTGACGTACCACCTAAAAACTACATAAACTGCTCTGCCTGAGGGACATTATGGAACTGTTGCCAAAATAAATGGGGTAGATCTCATCATACAATCTCATACATATACAAGCCTCGATGAAAATATCGGGTTGTGCGTATACACATTTCTCACTGTTGTCGTCTACCTTAGGGTCTGGTAAAGTGCACGCGCGTCCGCACTATGTTTTAAGAAAACATAAAAAATGTATTATCAGTGTGAGTCTCTTTGCAATGAAGTACATAACACCTATTAATTAGTTATATAAAAATCTGTGAATATCCGAGCTGATGGGACTTCATGATCATCATGAAAGTACAAAATAATTTAGCACGGGTAAAAAATTTTTACGTGAGCTGCATTTGCTGAAAATGTTGTACTCTGTAAAATGACTTAATATATTTCGTGAGTTAGCCACCCATGAAGGTCATGGGTGGCTGACGTGGATGGTTGAAACAGCACTTGCTCGAGTTCTCAGCGTAGCCAACCAGTGAACTCTAATATTGGAGTTCGATAGTTTCAATTGTTAATGTATGGACGCTGATGTGTTGTAATTTATATTGAGTTCCGCTTTTTCATACACTCACGTATTGAGATTACTCAATGAAGGGCGATCATTTTTGCGAGAAAAGCCTTGATGTTAGCAAAAAAAACGTTCGTTTTCAATAACTTCGACGCACTTAGTCTTGTACGTTTCATCGCAACCAATTACGTGTCCGTTTGTCCCGTTTGTCCTTATCAGTAGCGCATCTTCAGTATCGTGACCACACGTAGTTAGAGATGGGCATGGTCGTTAGGATTCATCACGCTCGTGTCAGAATGCCCTTATGTCCTGGCTGGCACTCTCTGCTAGAGTCCTGCCAGAGTGCCCTTAGGCCCTAGCTTGCACTCTCTGCTAGAGTCCTGCCAGAGTGCCCTTAGGCCCTAGCTTGCACTTTTTGCTAGAGTCCTGTCAGAGTGCCCGTATGCCCTGGCTCACACTCTCTGCTAGTCCTGTGAGAGTGCCCGTATGCTTTAGTTTGCTCTCGCTACTAGAGATCTGTCAGAGTGCCCGTATGCCCTAGTTCGCACTTTCTACTAGAGACCTGTCAGAGTGCCCGTATGCCCTAGATCACACTATGTACTGTAGAGACCTGTCAGAATGCCCGTATGCTATAGCTCGCACTCTCTCATAGAGTCCTGTCAGAGTACCCGTATGCCCTAGCTCACACTCTCTGCTAGTCCTGTCAGAGTCCCCGTACGCTCTAGCTCGCACTCTCTGCTTGAGACCATCCCTCTGCGCCTCTAATGATTGTTAGCCAGAGTTGCTGAGCAGCGTTTGCTTCATTTGTTGGCTGCGTCACAAATTAATTGGCGCACGGTATTTTCTCAAACTTTGCTCCGAGGCTATAGTTCTACTTGAGAAGTTTCGACTCGCAGGTCAGGGGCTCAAAGCTGCCGCTTATAGATTCGTCAGTGAATTGCTTTACTTCCGAAAGCGAGTTTTATCACTGGAGTATTGGATTTGAAGTGAGAAATTACCGCAGGCAATGAAAGCAAATTAGGGCTCTGGAAAATCATTCTACAGAGGAATTTAATATGTTATAATCTGCTCTTTCTATAGGTTGCCTGTCCTTCGTTTGCCAGTGGCTTTCGTCCTCTCTCCTACAGCTAATCGGAACTAACGATACAGATTACTCGCTCCTTCGTCTCGACCCAGCGCCCCTTTAAAGCCTTCTAAACGTCACAAGCGCAACTTTAGAGTTAGTACTACAGCGCAAGTATCAGGTTGGAACGATAGTGATGTCCGATTTCTGGGTACACCAACGTTGGGAATGAATATTCAGGGACTATAGAGATGAATGACAATTCATGTAATTTTGTTGATTATTCAGAGTTATTCCTTAACCGATAAGATAATGAACGCCAATTTTGTAAAGGTCTCTTGGTGTAGACGCAAAATATATGATAGGCCCAGGTCGTTTTTCATTTTTCTAGTTGATCAACATATACTATCAAAACATTATTTGCCCATTTTTCTTGGCAAATGATAATCCGAAGTAACGAGGTCGTCAAAATTCAATCAATAAAGTGGAATTTTTCGACAGAATTTTCAGATGAAAGTTTTAGTGAATTATACTGAGAGAAGACAGGTTTTGCATTGAATAATTTCGCCTATTCGTATGTCGACTTAAATGAAAGCCACTTTTGGACCCCGTATCAATAAGACGCTGAAGTTCTTCGTATATTAAATTGTGTGCAACAATGGAATAATTGTTTGATATTTTTCAACGGACTAACCCCTCAATTCACTAACGTTACCTCAAAGTTATATTTTATGACAAAACAGATCTCTCAATTGGTGACCCGGACTGCACAATTCTTCGGCGGAGCCGCAAAGTGCAAGACTTAACGTACTATCATATATGGATCTTCTTTTCATTAATACCAAAGCTGTTGAGTAAGAGGCGTCTGAAAACAAACTCATAGAGTAAAATATTGTATTTCTAGTGAGATTTTTATGCGAGAGGCACATCGAGTTGATACAATTAAAGATTAAGAGCAAAGTGTACATAACCTATTAGAAAGTGGTATCAATATTCATTGCAGTATTCCTGAGCAATAACATGTGAATCAGCTTTAAAAATGCAACGTAAAAGCTCACAAAAGCAATTCACAATACGTAGTGTAGTCCTTTAACTTGACAATGCAGTGCGACACAGGAAAACGAAAACTTTTGAGAAGCCAAATAAAAATGTAAAAACCGGACAGAGAATTTACTGATTGCAATTGAATCACTATAAATCAATTTCTAAAAGACGGTAAAACAAATCATCAATGTTTGATAAATACGTCGTGTAGATGGGGTCCTCCTTTATACATGCACGCCTCCTATCTGCTCGGGAGATTCCTCACTGATTGTTGCAACATCTTTGTTGGGATGCCCTCGTGGGGATTCCTTAAGAGTTGGGTCTACATGACTCGGCCAAGAGCTCTGGATGAATTTACTCTAAGTTTCAAGACGAAATCCCTGATATCCCAGCTGAGATGTTGCAGCAATCAATGAAGAACTTTCAGACCAAATTGGAAAAATGCGTACGTAGAAAAGTACGCAGTCCAATGGACGTAAAATTCACACATTAATCATTTGGATTAATGCATCTTATCAAGTGAAAGTGGTTCAATGAATGTCAATAAAACTTTTTCTATTTTTATCGTTTTTTTAAGCTTCATTTTTTCTGTGCCACCCTGAATAATCCACTCATTCTATTTTTCATTATTGTTTGTGCAGCTTTACAGTTAATTAGCATTTATGCATTCAAACATAATAATTTCAAAAATCTTTTCATATTATCAGTTCATTACCAGTTCATTGGCTCAGAATACGATCGGAACGCAACACTCAGAAGATAAGATATCGTACATCCACAATACGTTGTACACTTACGACATTTTAGCTTCTTCCAAAGCGTAGTGTCAAATGTTCAATAACTTGTCCAGACGACAAAGGCATTTAAGTCAATTTTTCCAAGATGCCTTCTTTCTAAAACATTTCTTTGCCACCCTTGGCATTATACATATGAGGAGAAAAATAAGAATTGTATTGAGATGAATGTGTGTTGTACATACGTAACTTAAACTGCTATTTTTCGTAAGCTAAGGAGGGAATTTTTGTTCCCAGCCTTAAGACTAACGCCTCTGCCTGGAGGTTCGCTTATATATAAGACTTTTCAGAAATCACAAACTATTAAAATTGTGTATCTCAGCCTTTTAAATAGGCCCTGTCTCAGTCCTCATCGTTTCTTTACTCTATTTATAATACTTAAAAGTTATCGTTTAAGCTAACAGGTAACATTTCATACAACTGAGCAATAAAATGTCCTCTAAATTCCACTAAATCTTTTCATTTCGTGCTATGGAAGGCGGACTTAATAGTTTTCTGAAAAAGTGCAAGAATTAGTGAAGCAATTGTTAACGATGGATACTCACTCATAGCTAGAGCTCAACTGTCACCAGTAACGTCTTAAATCACATCATCATCCCCGTAAACACTGTAAACAGACTTTGCTGCAGTAATTTCATTGACACCTTTATGAACTCTCATTGAGTAAAAATTTTAAATGAAATCTTTAAAAGGGATGAACATGTATGCAAATATTGAAGAAAGTTATGAGCATAACTTAGATAATGTCAAAGAAAAGAATAAAAATATGTCACTGAGCAATCTCGAAACAATCAACAGGAACACTAATTCGTTGATTCTCCCTGATATCTTGTTCATGACAATAAGTCGTTACTTTTGCACAAACCAAATTTCGTTCAAAAGAAAAAGTTAAAATTATTTCTCTCAACCTTAGTGATGAATACGATGAGTGCGTTAGTGATGAATGCGGATCATCTCTACAATCTCTGTGAATAGGGAAATCAATGAATTTCACTTCAAAGGATGCATAGTCGCATGAAACGAACGATATCCAAATGAAAAGGCTGGGCATCAGCATCACTTAAAACGTGAAAGATAAAAATCAGCCACATGTTAAGAAGTCTAATTCAAGGGCAGGAAGGGTGAGCTTCACGAAAAGTAACTGAGAGGCGCGTAGATGGCATTGATCGGAGTTCTCCAGTGGGACTCCTGAGCTCAGGCTGCATCTCCAGGTACCTAAGGCACCATCAATATCGCTCTGCCTCCACCCACGAGGGTCCTCACAGTTACCCCTCCCGACTTTTTCCAGCGTTCCCACAATTGTTGAACTGTTTTTAGCCTTTTGCATAACATTTTTCTCTTAAAATTTGTTTATTCATCTGCGTCAAGTCGACTGTGATCGCTTGTAAAAGCAAGTTTTTGCCTTCAATATTTCATATTTTAAAGCACTAATGAAGGCTTCGAAGTAATTTATAGATGATCGTCTCAAATTTACCACGAACTTTTTCCTATCCTAATTTAGGGAAAACGAAAAATTGTTGGCACTCTTTTAAAACTCAGTTGGAATAATTCTCTCTTTCTATGTCAAAGAATTCCACCCGATATATTTCGTTGACTAGAAGGACTTAGAATATTTTTCCGCTTCCGACCCACAATTTGAGTGACTTTCCATGTGACTTTACGGAGCCCGAAAGACTTGAATATAAAATTTGCTTTCATTCCATGTTTGCACGAGCGAGTTAGGAACGCGAACATCAGCCCTCGGAGCTTGTAATAATTCTTCCTTTGTGCGAAGCTTCATTCTTGTTCTCGTTTGTCCGTATCTCAGGCTCTCTACATCCGACTCCTGTCTCAAATTCGAAAATTATGACAAAATTTTCCGCTGCGTAAGAGTCACGAGTCATACAGAGAAACACAAACAAGTTTTAAAAACAGTACTTCTGGGCGTCTCGTGATCTTGTAAATGTTAAACAAATTTTAGACGCGTTCCATAGATCAGTCATCGGAACTGTGGTTGTAGCTCAGCTCGAGGGAAACAGCCACTGAATCTCTTCAATGGCGCTCTTTTGGTGTGCTATGATTCGTTTGAAATGTTCCGTGTAGGTGGTTTGCGAATAAAAATTTCAGTAAGACTTTTTAAGACATTTGTGAAGTGGGAGGTACACAAACTGCAAGCTTTAGCAAGAAAGATAGCCAGTGCTGAGGGATATCTTCAACATTGGATAAGGATGCGTTGAAGACACAAGAAGAAGGAAGCCAAAATATCACAACTGGAAAACTTGTCTATGAACTGAATGGGTTTGAAAGGGTAGTTTATATTTTTTTCCGTATGAGAAACGATAAAAACTTTGTGGCTTACCAAGTACATAAATATCTTTATTTCTACTTTTCCGTGCTGTTTATCTCTAATACCATACAGTATTCAAAGTAGATTTATACGTACAAGACGGACGTACAAAAATTTAAGAAGTATCGATATCAATTATGAATTTGGCGACTTTATAGTCATGTAAGATTGAATGGAGAATTCTCACCTTTTCACAGTTCAAACGTGAAATTTTTCGCTCACATTTTTATCTAAACATGTAGGGTAACTGATATTAAAGTTCTAAACGCCTGACAAATTTAGACATGAACGACCAACATACACACGTACATTGCAAATGCTCCTCCAAATGCGTTATCTGGGATCAACTTAGACCAATATAGGTTTGTTAAATGGTGTAATCAATATTCATCTTAAAATCCCTGAGAACTTTCCGAGTAACATCTTGATTTTACGTGTTCGTGGGTAAAATACTGGAAATTAGAATTTTTTGTGAATCGAAGAGCTGCTATATTAAAATCAGTAACACCTATGTAATTGGATGAAGTGAAATGTGCCTCGAACTTTACACGAGAATATATTTTGCGTTAAAAAAACTTTGAACTTAGCGAAATGTTTAAAAGGATGATGATACGCCTGCGACAAATAATCACTTTTCTCATATAGATAAGCATATTTTATCACATGTTTCACATATGCATGATACGAAGTGCACTTCAACGTTATTCAACAAAACTTAAAGTACTGACAACAGCCTGATCACAGAATACAACAACGTAACCGCGGCTGCAACAAAGAGTGCGAATTTCGTAATTTAAGTAAATATTTAACTTTTTTATGTTTTCTGTGTGGCTATTTACTGATTGATTTATTTTTTCTTTCTGAAATAGCTCACTCAGTTCACATGCCAGGTCAGTATGAAAATTTAACCAGCAGGTAGTAATGACTTATCTATTCTTTGTTAGAACTGTAGATCGCTGTTCCCTAAACTAAATGATATACTGCTGTAGTACTAGATTATATTTTTGATATATTGTGCATCACCGAAAGTTGCCTGGTACCATATCAAAAGATACAAAAACATTGAACAATTTTTCATCATATCACTCCCTGGGGTGGGGGGAAGGTCTGTTTATTTTTCTGACGAATTAAATACAGAACTTATACCAGTATCGCCAACAAATGTAAACGATAGGGGATCGCTGTTTATCGAAAAGAATACGAAACGTTTACCCTTAGGAACGATGAACTGATCTATAGTTATGATAATACGACTGCATTCATTAATAAATTAAACTGAAATATTAAATTTTTCAATAAATCTCAATATGACATAATTTGTGGTAATTTTAACTACCCCACACTTTAATAATAGCTAGTCAAGTTGGATCTGGAAAAATGAAAATTTTAATCGAACCTTCTCTCAGCTAAAAGTGACCGTAAAAAAATGTGGAAGCTTTTGAATCCGCTGTATTAATCAGAAATGAAAATGAAAACAATATGAAAAATTCTGAATTAAATATTGCTTAGAACTGTGAAAAAAATCGTAGGTATATTCTGCAATTATATTTTGTAAATATAAGGAAAAATATTGCTGACAGCGTTCAAATGACCGGAACTGAAAGGATCACTTGCATTATCTAACTCCATAAAATGTGAGCCGTTTTTTTCACATTTTATCTGATTCTAAAGTGTTTAACTGTGTACTGCCTTAAAAACAACTCAAATGAAAGTAAAAATTTAACCGTAAACGTGTTACTTCCATCGCTGACCTAGTTCCGCATATTCATGTTAATCTAACAAATAAATCTTTTTACTCTGGAATCTTCCTGGACACTCATAAATTGCAAGAGTAACTTGAATTTAAAAAACGATGATAAACAGTGCCCTGAAGCTTATAGTCCAATTTCTGTCCTTCGATTTTTAGTGAGATATTCGAAAAACTAGCTTACAATAAATAGTAACCAAATCTTGAATGAAATTCATATCTTTATAACGAACAATTCGGCTTCGGTTGCAAAGCCCAGCAACTCAAACTATTCTATATCACCTTCTACATCTTTACACAAACGTTAACGAGTGTTTTTTTTCATATTTTCTCACTTTTTAGATTTCAAAAAACGTTATCATTTAAATCCCAGGATCTTTCTATCCAAATTAAATCACTATAAAATAAGGAGAACTCTTCATTTGTTGTTCAATTTTTATCTCCCACAGAGTAAACAAACAATTGTAGTCGAAAAAGCAAAATGAGATAAGCTGCATGTAATCCACTGTGTGCCACTAGGCCCAGTATTGGGACCGTAATGTTTCCAATATTCAAAAAATGATAGAATGAGATGTACTCTCTAGTTCTAATTTCTACTTTTTGCGGATGACAACTTCCTCTCATCAAGAATTTTCCCATACAATATTGAAGAATAAATGATCAAATAAATCAGGAACTAAGAAAAGTCTCCGTGTGGGTAAAGATAGAAAAAATCTATGTCGATCTAAGTGAAAGAAATCTATTCATTTCTCAAATAGAAAAATAAATTCAGGTCTAGCAAATAAGGATGGAAAATCATGGAATACAACAAACTAATTACAGGGCACATACAGGAAAGTATTGTTTTGCGTGCAAACTATCTCAGTCAGTTTCAAAAGAAATTGACGTTTTTCATTTGAATAATTTATATCAGGAGCGCTTGTAAAGGAAGCAGTTTATGATGATGTCTTCTTCCATTTGTAATCTAAATACTAAATAATATTGATTACAATACAACATTTGGGAATTTCTGCGTCAACAGTTGAGTTATTAAAAAAAATTTCCAAATTCATTTCCTGGACGTAGGGGGAAAATCCAGACATTTTAATTGAATTTTCTTCCAATTTTAAATGCTCACATTGAAAAATAAGTATAGTCTTATAAGAAAAGAGTATGCTGAGAGAGCGGGTGGCTGCATTGCATTTCATTTGTGTATTAAATACGTTTAGCGCCACATCGTAAGTTCTTTTACATAGGTCTGGGTTCCATGTCGTTCACAAACAGCCTGTCAATAACGTCCAAAGTTCGATAAGCTGTGTCTCTGTCGTTGAGTCATCTTTCGATGCTCAAACTCATTTTCGTACCGTTCTTTCGCTCATAGCGTTTTTTCTTATCAATGAACAATATGATGATGCAAATCGGCCGAATGCACTTCGTTAGCCCGTCATGAACATTTTGCCAGATTTATATGAGGATACGCAAGTGCTGGTCGTACTATACGATGTTTCAGCTCTGAAAGGAAATAAATGTTGAAAAATTAATAAATGTCCATGGTTTCATGTAAAAATGTAACTGCTATAAATTTAATGCTTCATTTAATTTTTTTAAAATGAAACGCCACTTATTTCAAAAATATGCCTATTACGTTTTTCGTGTCTTCAAGTGCACGAACTGCAACAGTTGTTCGCTCATAAATACATTGTGGTGCGTAGAACGAAGAAGAAATTGCTAAGCCGCTGATAAAAGTCCATAATATACCATCATTGTTTATATGCCAAATGGTTCCTTCGTTTCAGTACATTGTTTTTGAAGCGACCTGTGCGATGGGGAGACGGGCACCTCGTATTTCACGCTCGAGCCTCTCTGAGTCGCCAGCGAGTCCTTTGAGTATTGATGGCTCGGCAGGTTGAAGTAGCAGTATGCAGCAGTCAATGCCTCGTTGCGGCTCAAACTACTGTTGGGCGCAGTGCAGATAAACTCATATTGCTTCTAACAGTCCGGTCAAACTTGTGTACCTAGAAAAAAGTTTAAAAAAAACGACGCATAAAGAGATGAACGAGATAATAAGCATAATTATAATTATAGTAAACAATTTCAGTAAGCAAAAAGTTGAATTCAAAATTGCTCTCGGCCCTGGCAATCACGTAAAAAAATTACAGTATTATGTATTCCTAACAATGAAATGAAAATTAGAATAAAAAATTTCGTAAAAATATAGTAAGCGTATCACATGCCACTTAGTAACCCAATTATGAACTAAAATGACGTTTCGAAACAATCCATAATTAGAAATATATCTACAGCGGGCTGACGTTACGATGATTATTTATATTTGAATATAGTTTTTTGTATCATTAAAATGCTATTTAAATGGACCAGAAGACCCCAGTTATTTTTTTTACGTTGTATTGAAAAATAACTCTAATAATAAGCTTTTATAAGCTTGGAATAATGCCCGCAGCAGAGAGAAGAGTTAATTTTTTTCTGAAAGGGCTGCAGATATCAAATCAGCTATATGTATTTCAATACTTTTGCAAAGGTCGATTTCAATGCACTTAATTTATTTCCAAGTGGCTTATACCGTCGAGCAGATCGAACGCGATAGTAGATAAGAAAAAAAATGACTTATTTTGATGAATGCTGCAATCATTACTGTTACACAAAAGACTTTCATCTTAAAAGGTATTTACTTTTGCTAGAGTTCGAGTTCAATGATACAATAATTATGAAAATTAATGCCTGACATCAAACTGTTGCCTAAAGATTACCTTATATATCTGACAACACGTCTCAATCTTATCATAAGATGGTCAAATGGAGAGTCCATCGTCCATCAAACACGCAATCTCATCCCTGAGTATGCTAACTCGAGAGTGCTTTTCGAAGAATATCCTATTTTGTTCCAGTGAGAATGGAAGGCAATGAAAGGAAAGAGTGAATACGGGTAAAAGGACAAAAAAAATTAAGAAAAGTAGTACAATATTTCATCCAGTTACGATCAACTCGCACTTTTCACCCAAGGCCACGTCGAATCATTCATGTAAATTCATATTCGCCATGATAGCAAAAATCTTCGGAAGCCGCCCACGAATGGCATAGCAGAGCGCGGTCAGAAAATAAATATTGGAGTACAAGAGTCCGGTGGGTGGCATCTTGACCTCAAATGTGCTCCTGACAGACCGCGTGGGTCAGGACTTGCTGTCAAGTCGTCCGCTATACTTCCCTGTGTTACTTGATTATTCTTCAAACGATTCGTGAAAATTTCATGAGTAAGAAACAGGATTGGAATCATCAATCGAAAACAAGAATGTTCGTTACATATTTCAGGGATCGATGGTGTGAGTAGAAATTAAGACGTTTTTTCAAAAAAAAATTCTACCTTTGTTATCAAACTTTATTGATTGTATTACGGCATCATACATGTTAGTCCACCGTAGTTATAACGCAATACTTCTACCATTTCAATCGTGTGTTAGCTGTTCATTAGAACTCCTTTCCTGACTGCCCCTATATCATCTCAGTAAAATTAGTTTAATCTCGTCTACACTCTGGAAACCACATCTTTCGAGGCTGGGCTTGAGCTTAAAAAAATGGGAAGATCTCTGGACCGAAGTCCGGAGAGTACGGAGAAAGTCGAAGAATAATATTTTTTTAGAAGCCAAGCGCGGCATAGAGGGTGCGCATGGAGTGTAGCGACTAAGCGCTTTATCATGGCACAGTATCAATCTCTAATTTTATTTTACCCTGACTCGGGCTTTTTTCTGGGGACATATTCTATTGTGGTTCCAAGGCTTACTGTAGAGCAGCATATGTCGCGTAAGCGCTCGCCTCGTAGCCATATTAGCCTGTACAAAAATGATAATTACTGCGTTTTGTCGCTGCGTCACTGCAGAGCAATTTTAATTTTGCGTGTAAAGTTTCCGGGTATTTATTATGCCGTTGAGTCAGTCATAACAATCTCCACGTATCTACCAAAACAGATGCAAACTTTCTTATTTGAATGTTTTTCTATGTTGAAGATAACAACAATTTATATGTTGCGTGATTTATTCGTATTATGTTGGTCTGCTTAATAAAACTATCCAAATAAGTATTGTCATTCAAGCCTCCGAAAAAATAACAGGAGGAAACATGTAACATCATTACTAACTAATCCCTATAAAATTACTTGAGCTACTTTACATGAAGACACGAGAGGATCCCAGACTCTTCTAGAGCAATAAAGTTTCGATTCCACGTTTCGCCCACTATTTATATCGAAAAAGTATGGATTTTCGTTTTTGTGCTTAAATCGTTCATTAATGTGTACTGAAGCAAGTGTTAAAGTTTCGTGCAATACTGACGGTTGGGACGGAAGTTAGGGGGGGGGGAGGGGGAAAGAAGAGGGGTGAATCGGGGTTGAGAGACTTCCAGATGCTGTAGAAGTGAGACAACGTGGGCACTTAGCTTCGTTCTTCAGTTATACGAGCGGGGATCAAAAAGTTCGAGAAATTTTACAGCAGCATTTAAACAGATTAAAAAAAGGTTAACCATGTCTGAACATTTCACTGAGTGTTTACCTTGCTTCTGTTTACCTGCAATCAGTAATACACTGACTATTGTCTACTTTTGGAAAAGTGGAAAATAGCCCTTTTGAGACAGGAGAGAATATCAATTTTCAAATAAACTCGAATGGAATGAGACACAGACCATGGAAACTACAGAAAAAATTTACGATACTACTGCTGCAAAGAAAACCGCAGTCTATAAATGGTTTCACAGATTCAAAGAAGGAAGAGACGAATATCGCAGTGGAAGACCAGAGATATCGAAATATGACCAAAACATTGAGGCTGCCTAAAATTCAATTGAAGAAGGTCGAACAATAAAATTAATCAATTAACTATGTCTCTAGACAATTTAAATGGCTCGGCAAATTCTATAGTGCACGATAATTTAGGTCTAGGCAAGCTTTCAGCCCGATGCGTCCCGAAAGTGTTACTCCTTGGCCACCTGAATTTTCGAAGTGATTTGTCCTCGACGATATTTAACAACAACATTGAAGAAGCCAAAGAGCATTTTTCGGGCAATATCATCACCGAAGATGTAACTTGGATCTTCCGGTATGATCCTGAATCCAAACAACCGTCAAAATAGTGGTTTCAGGTGGATCATCGAGGCCAATGAAGTTCAAATAACAAAGGTCGGCTCAAAACAGTGGTGGCCACCATTCTCTGGGATTCAGATGGGTTGATACTAACAGATTATCTTGAAAATCATAGACTGTAACATGAGCTAACAATGTTAATGTTTTAAGGAAGCTGAAATAAGCATTAGTCAAAAACGGAAAGCGAAAATAAATCCGGGAAGAAGAATCCTGCGATTGTTTTTACCCACCCTCGTATTATTGTACACCGTGCCTTCGTGAATGTATTTTATGGCTTCAGAAGGCATGGGAATAATTTTTTTATATTCTTTCGTGTATTTTATTTAACTTTTAGAAGCTAAGCATTTCATCTCAATATCCTGAATATTTCTATTTGATATTATTATTTGTGCTATTCCACGCATTGTAACTTATCCATATGACCAACTGCATGGCGCTGGAGGGTAGATTTGATGATTTGTCTATCTTTAAAAGTGGGAAGGATCACCCTAAAAATTCAGGCGCTAACATTTCGGAAAGCCACGGGGCCACATAAATCTTGTAGCTATAGCTCTCCTGTAAAATCGCAATTTTCGCGTTTGAAAAACTTCATCCCCTTCAGTTTTAGTCGTTATTGAAAGTCGTTATGTCTGTTATTGAAAATAAAAAGCTGCGGAGTCATAAGTGAGAAAAATGTTACAAAAATTTGTTCATTTTTTAAAAAGAATCATAAAAAATTAATTTTCTATTTATCTTTCAAGATTCTAGCTATTGCTTGTATTCTCCACATTGAAGCCTATAAAATAAGACTCACCACATCGTTTTAGTGGAAAAATTACGAGACTTGGTATTTTTAAAAATTGTTCCAAATTTTCCTTTTTATTATACCTCGTTTTCTTCAAGAAAAAGACAAATTTACCTCGACAAAAATGTGTTTATTTCATCGAGTTACATACGTGGGACAAATTTGAAACAGATCCGTCCCATAAGGGAAAACGTTCCTCAAAAATAGGACCGTCTCCTTCAGCTGCTGTTTACTCACGACAGAGGCCAGAGTTCATCTTAGATCTGACAAAAGGACGTCTGCCGTGGTCGGACTCCGAAGCTGCTCCTTCATTTGTCGCTTACAGTGTATGAGAATGAAAATCAAGCATATAACTCTAGTTGGGATCGAGGTTAATTGAAGCGTAGACATTGCCACGCTCTTTAGCTTAGATAGACTACTTACTTCTTCTTCAGCTGAGGCGAAGGAAAAGACTCGCGACAAACAAACTTATTCATAAAATTGAAACGGACTCGGTCGTATCCTGGCTCAACCTAATAACAAAGAATGCTCCTTTAAAACATCCTATAGAATACTAGAAACAATACGATAAACTTAGAAACGAAATAGAGGGAGGTACCTGCTCACATCTCTGAGTGAAATGCTGACGTTGGCACTTAGGGATATAGGCACGTATAAAATGAAAAGAAAACAATAATTTAAAATTTAAATCATCTGCTGTTGCCTGGTGACAAACACTCTTTGTACAGAAATATAAACTTTACGGAACACACAATAATATATCTGTTACGACTTACGATTACAATGGTGCAAATCAGCATGCGATCGACCCAATCCTGTTGATTTCAAATCACGATATAATTACAAACACTACTGTTCGAGCCCATTTTCGTGGATAGAAATAATATATTACACATCCGAATTTTAGGACATTACTAACTTACTTATCGGTATAAAACGAACCGTAAAACGGATGATCAAGCAATTGGCAATACATCATTTCGGCAAGGAGTGCCGTTATGCCATGAGGAGAACGGGCGTAGCAAAGCCGGCGGCTGCATCCGACAGACAGCGAAGGCTTAGTAAGGGTGTAGCCTAGTTTCCGCCATGTAGTCCAGATATTTATCACTAAGCTAGAAGACCTAGGTCCTAGAGGCTTTCCCCGTAATAGAGTTACAACCGAGAAAACGAAAAATCGAATCAGCGGTCGAATGATTCGAGGCTACCACGCAATATAAACAACGCTTGTCGAAAGCTCCCATACAGAGACAGCAACAACACAATATTTCTTATTCTGGAACTCCTAAACGATTCATCCATGTCCCAGATTTTATATTAGTTTATTTCACTAAACTTCATTGCCCCATTTTATTCATTAATGTTCCAAGGGATTCTTTGAGAATTTAGTAACTGGGGAAATATATTCGTGAATATGATTAGATTTACTTGCTAAAATAATTAAAGCAGGTAATAGTTGACTAATAGGCTGACCCTGTGTATCGATCAAACTGAGGGCAGGAACTTTCGTTGTCACATAGCATGAGCCAGTGCAGATATTATAAGTCTCCAGCTAAAAAGAGTCCAATGGATATAAAATGTGACTCGAGTTTCAAATAAAAAATTAAGATAAGGAAGAGTTTTAGTCATAGCAATTTCGGCTTTCACTTTTTGGGAGTCATCAATGATTACAGAGGTTACGCAGTATCAGGCTTGTGTTGTAACCAACAGAACATCGAATCTAAATTATTTCTAACGCTCTGAAAACCATTTCAAAATTATGCGTCGTTCGCCTAAGTCTTTACCCCTTTGTATTAAGCTTACTGCGAAAAATAGTAGTAAAGAAGATGAATGTTAAATATATCGAACGTCCATGGATAGTAAAGGTCAATGCATCTGCATATTGCTAATAAATACCAGGTTGATGCAAAATACAGAGCTCATTTGAGAGACAATGATGAAAATCAAAGAGTTATCGGTTATGGATTTATATATATTCAAAAGCATTGCCTCCACTGCTTCCAAGGGCTTCACCAAATCAGTCACTAAATTTATAAATACTACGGTTGTAGAATTTCTTGGTTTAGAAGCAAAATAGGAATTCAACTCCTTCTCAGTCTCTTCCGTTTTTGCCAACTCGGTGCCATTCAAATAGTTCTGCAGACCTCGAATCAAATGATGATTAGAAAGTGCTGGGCCTGAACATTTCAAGGGATGGAGCAATTTATCGTAGTCAAAATATTTCAAGAAATGTTGCAAGCGTTGATTCACGACAAGCAACCCGCTGTTGCATATTCTGTAGAGGCAGCTTGTGTGAGAATGCGTTCCGACACTTTACATTTGGCGAACGGTCTACGCTTCATTGTTTCGGGAGCCCTCCGGTGGTTATAGTGGGGATTTATGAGACATTACCTTCCAGGACATCGGTACTCTTTTTTATGACACTTATTTCAGTCTGGAAAATTTTGGAAGTGTAATAGTGAACTGTTTTCTAAAATGATTCTTTCGTTTTAATTCACATTCGTAAATGCATAATGAGAGTGTTTAGTGGCATGCACACGTCACTGACCTTATTATCGTAGAAGATACTGCTTGATAAAATTCATAAATAATCTTATTAGACGAAATTTTATGCGTGAACTGAATTAAAGTTTACCTTTGCCATAACATCATTTATGACAGATAAATAAACTATTATTCCACGCTCATGCATGTTTTTAAATTCTAAAAACTAGATTAGGAATAAAAAACAGCAATTCAAGTTGAAGAATTGTTCAAATACAAATATTTCCCGACACGCTCTTTTGGACTCTAAATGTCTAATTTCACCAAGCTTGATGCAGTTGCACCGTACTTTGAGACGCTGCTACTCACAGAGACGCGCGGAGCTTCAATCACTGCACAACATTTTCTTGTTTGCCGCCGTGTTTGTCGATAGTTTAGACTGTTTTCGTCAAGGCCTAACATTTACAATCAGCTAAACAAATTGTCCGCGAGCGCGGAATGGTGAACTAGGCAGCGCCGAGGCTCCGAGCCGCAGCGAATAACTCCTAAAAAGTTGGATTTTTTGCTGGTTCTTCGCTTAGGTGCTGATCTCATCAAAGAGTGCCTCATCTCTTTTGGAATGCAACTCATCAAGGATTTCATAACAATTATTCAGCCAGAGAACTAGTAGTCTTTTTTACTTCATGTTTGAATATACGTAACACACTTAAAAGTTTACTCGTTTGCCTAAAAAAATCACTGAGGGGAAATTTGGCTTTGCTTTGTTCGAAACTAAAATTTGAACTGTACAGGTAATAACTTCAACTCACCATTACGGGCCTAAAACACCATTTCAAGCTTGACACCAGAATTTAAAAGGGTAAACTTTTTTAAGGCTGCTTTGTCATTACGGTGGTTGCAGACTCGCAGTTTTGAAGCCAAGACTCCTCAATATCCTCCTCGCACGAAAAACTGGCGTCTCTTTTCCAGGCTGGAGTTTAAGCCACGGTCTCCAAAGTAGGCTTAAGTTGCTGAGCGAGTGGCTCAAGCCTGGGGTCCACCACACCCAGTTACGGACTAACGCCCCTACCCTCCCCGCCGCTCAGCCTGCCCTGCAAGAGAGCGGCTGATATTCCCGCCCTACTGTATGCGCCTGCTCATTTTCTTTCACTGCTTTTTCATCATAATGTACACAAAAAACAAAACAAATCCGCGTTGAAGTTGAACGTGATCCTCATTCCACTCAAGAAAGCATAGTTCCAGGACACCGAGCACAACGTTTTGAAGAATTGAAGTTCGTTGTCACGACACAGAAAAGAGTCCCTATACTGGGCCCCAGAGTCGTTTATATACCAGCTAAGTGACGCTTTTTTGTGACCCTGACGAAACATACGCGTACATAGTTAATGAAGAACTAAATTAGGATTTTAATGGAACTTTTACTCATCAACTCGATTATCATAGCGAACTGATTATTTATACATGAACGATCATTCAAGAGAAATTAGATTATTAATACAAAACCTATAAATGGAAAAAGTCCTCTCGCCCATGTAGAGTCTGAACCCACACGTGTTATTCCGCTTGTTCAGCGCCGCCGCGGGACGCCTGGAAGCTGTTAGTGCCTCCCACACTTTATTCATTTGCTCCTGCCTTTTCGTTCGAATGAGCTCGATATTAACATTAATAATACAAAGTGGATGATGATTTATTACAGTTACGCAACTAAGGCTCACTTCTGTTAACTTTGTGGAATTTGATTTGATTCAAGGCTTATATTTATTTGATAATGACAGAAAAGAACTTGCTTTTTAATTAGAAATTTAAATAGAGCGGATGAAAATGTGTTTAAGTAATTTTTTCAGTTGCACACAATTCTTGCACGTTCGTAAATACTGAGAATTTGTCCCACCAACGAATAGAATCTCTCTTAAAAAATATTTTCAACTGAGTTAATCTGCAAAATTTTTAGGAAAGTACATACATATCCATTTCGGAAGTAGGTTGCGAGGCGATGCTATAGGGATAAAGGGCTTAAATCAGATCAGACCATCATAAAAAAGCTGTAAGCATTTCTCTGTGAATTTATTCATTGTCACTCAAGTGGTTCTTCGATCACGCTCACCCACAGTGGAAGATTGTGCGACGACAATCTTAGCTAGGGAATGGCAGGCGGCCTCAGAGGTGAACTCATTGCCATTAATCCTAAGGCCTGAAACATCGTAGCACCAGAAAAAACATCGTAAGGCTGGAAAGTATACTACGAAGTTTCACCGCGCAGAATCGTGAGGTTCATAGTCTGGACTAGTTGGAACGCCTGAAATTTCACCAACTGTATTCTCTCCAGCGAAAAAGGGAGAGATACCTTATGATCTACACTTGGAAAACGATTCGTGCATTAGTACCAGACTTCAAAAACGGGACCATAAGGCAGCGCACATAGCAGCACATTCGTTTTGTAAAGCGTGTGTTGTGACGACGTTCAATGCTAGGGCGGCTGGCAGCGTTCGAACTAGACATGAACAATCCTTTGCTGTGATGGGACCCAGACTATTCAACGCTTTGCCTAAAGATCTGAGAGAGTTCAACGGTTCCCTGGACGTCTTCAAAACGCAGCTGGATGACTTCCTACAAACTATTCCGATAGGCCTCCCCTGCCTCGCTATTTTCAAACGGCAGAGGGAAACGACCTCATTCTACAGCTCGCGGATTTGCGACGGCACACCATGCACATAAAGCGGCGGCACCCCAGTGTGGCCACGGAGTGACGGCCGAAACTTCTCAAAGTACATCCAAGTACAAGTATTTCAGACACACAATATTTAAATACCATGTTGAGATGAAACTACGAATTTTTCCGTTTTGGCAATTTGTATGGTCTAAGCCGTAAAAAATATATTGCATGATACTTAAGTTATGCTAAGCCTTGGTTGGCCTGTTGCCATAATTGGCAACAGTACTCGGCCAGGGGTAGGATGAGCACCCTGAACAGCGACAGCATCGGTTTAGATTCTCGTATCCTGAAGATTCGTAAGATCCGGCCAATTTGGCGATGGCATTTTTTGACTGTTAAGTCGATACGCTCTCGGAATCGTCTGTTGTCCTCGACGATAACACCCAAGTCTCTA
>VOMN01089940.1:0-10875 GCA_014899125.1 Orchestia grillus | reverse complement strand
CTTCTTAAAATTTTCACTTTCGTGAATTCAATAAATCTATAAAAAAAGCGAAAATACAATCAAAGAAAAAATAAAGAAAAAACAAATATTTATTTTAATAAATGGCGATAATATTAATATTTAAGATAGTCGTGGTAAAATGTCACATAGAAAATTCTCATGCCCCAGAAAAGGAAACCTCGGATTCAACCCCAGAAAGAGAACAAAGCATCACAGAGGAAGAATAAGAGCATTCCCCAAGGATGACGCCAGCAAACCATGCCATTTCACAGCTTTTGGAGGTATATCTTTGTATCAACTTTAGGATTCAAGGCCGGTATGACTCACATCCTAAGAGACGTTAACAGACCTAAAGCCAAGCTCGATAAAAAGTAAAAGGTTGAGGCCGTAACCATTCTCGAAACTCCACCACTGAAAATTGTCGGTTTGGTTGGTTATATCGAGACCCCAAGAGGCCTGAGAGCCTTGGGCACCGTCTGGACCAATCACTTGGACCAGGGAACTCTAAGAAGATTCTACAAGAACTGGATGAGCTCCAAGAACAAAAAGGCCTTCTCTAGATATCAGGCCGAGAATAGTAAGGATGCCAAACGAGTGTAAGTCCAGTTGAACAGGATTAAGAAGTACTGTACAACTGTGAGAGCCATCGCTCACACTCAAATGAACCTTTTGGACAACTTGAGACAGAAGAAGAACAATATCTTCGAAATTCAGATCAATGGTGGCAATACCATCGGTGATAAGGTCAACTTCGCTCATGGCTTCTTCGAAAAAGAAGTGAGAGTGGACCAAGTCTTCGGCCAGAACGAGCTCATCGATGTTATCGGTGTCACCAAAGGAAAGGGATTCGCTGGTGTCATCAAGAGATGGGGTGTGCGACACTTGCAAAAGAAGTCTCACAGAGGTTACAGAAAGGTCGGCTGTATCGGTGCCTGGCATCCATCCAGAGTTGCCTGGACCGTCGCTAGAGCTGGTCAGGAAGGTTATTTCCACAGAACCGAGCTCAACAAGAAGATCTATAGAATCGGTAAAGGTGAGAGAGGAGGCGCTAAAAACAATGCCACGACCGAGGCGGATCTAACCGAAAAGAACATCACCCCAATGGGCGGGTTCCCCCACTACGGTGTGGTCAGAGATGACTTCCTGATCATCAAAGGCTGCTGCGTGGGACCGAAGAAGAGATTTGTTCTCCTCAGAAAGTCCATGATGGTACACACCTCCAGGTCGCACCTCGAGGAAATCAATCTCAAGTTTATCGATACTTCCTCCAAGATCGGACACGGCAGATTCCAGACTTCCTAAGAAAAGAACGCATTCTATGGCAGAACCAAGGTCGAAAAGAAAGCCGAATGATCATAATTTTATTTAAATTACTCATTAATGTATGTATTTTTGCTATTTTTTGTTTTGCTTTGTATGTCTGTTATATAAATAGTCAAAGAAAAGTAGTTTAACGAGTATTTTATTCGGAGTTGTTTANTTTTTGTTTTGCTTTGTATGTCTGTTATATAAATAGTCAAAAAAAAGTAGTTTAAAGAGTATTTTATTCGGAGTTGTTTAAGCCTTTTTATTAAATTAAGTAGTTTGAAGTAAAGCTTTTCACATAATTATAAGCTCATGTAGTGAGCACTTAATGACTTTATTGATATTATATTTTCTTTCCCAATTTGCAATATAATAGATTTGTTTGTTCGCTAAATTTTTGTACTGAGAATCAGTAAATTCTATTATTATTCACCAAGTTCCAGTGCCCAAATTGTTGGGAGAATGGCTCAGTAGAAAATGGTTAAATCTGCACTAAACCCGCTTCTAGAAGAGCGTAAAGGGCGCATGAAAGAGATGAGAAAGAAAGGTATTTTTCCTCAGAAACTAGCTTAAGAAGTTGTGAGTTTTATTGCTATATATTTGGCGATAAATGAGGTTTTTATTATTAATTGCTAGAAATTCGTAGAACATGAGCCAGCTATCCCTTCCAGATAACGGAATCTTTAATTTCCCATCAACCGCTTTTGTGGCCTAGACGCTTCAACTGATAGAAACCAAGAAAAACCTGCCCATAAGTACTCTGTCGTTCTTCGAGAAGAATATCAACGACTCCAACCCTGAGCTCTGCTATGAAGACGATGAGAACTCGCTCGAGCTCTCCTTGAACAACCAGCAGAAGAGTGAGGCCGAGCATACTGAGGCTGGCACCACTCCCAAAAAGAAGAGGACTGGATGCATCTGCAAAAAGACGCAGTGCCTGAAGATGTACTGCGAGTGCTTTGCCTCAGGAAAAATGTGCACCCCCGAGTGTTCCTGCTACAGCTGTCATAATCACGAAGGCTGTGAACCCCACATCGAAAAGGCGAAACAGAGCATCAAACAAAAGAACCAGATCCACGTTGACTCTGACAGTCTAAAGTAGTTTAAAGGGTGCACCTGTAAGAAATCTCAATGTCAAAAGAAATACTGTGAGTGTTTCAACGCTGGGGTCGCCTGCACTGACCAGTGCAAATGCGAGGAATGCGCCAACGTGCATGGCATGTGTTCCCACAAGCAATTGAAGGATGGATAGTCCGAGATTGTAGTGTGATTTGAGTTTTTCCCCACATTAATTTGATTTATTTTGATTATTTATTTTTCTGAAATCAAGTGAAACTTTTTGCCCGTCGATTTTCGATATATAAGGCTAATAAAAGATGACTAACATTGATAGCAGTTTTCATGCTAGCGTATTTTTTTGTAGCTTAAAAAATGTTTGCATTATTTACTATTGCCATCTATTTGAACAATTTTTGCAAGTAAAAGATTTGCTTAATCGAAAAATATTTTATTTTATTAATCAGCGATATTAAGTTTGAAAAAGTGCATCGGATTAACTCTTGCTTTTTGATCGCATTAATATTCATTGCATACGATATAATTATCAAGCTTTTAACTACTTTTTAATAACTCAAGATAACTTACAGACAGTTATTTCTGCCATTTTGGCGGTTCTTTCATTTTCTTCATGGCTCTCAATGTCTCTTAGACTGTTGCTCTTTACCTCTATGTCTACTTTTATAAAGCTTTCAGTTAGAGCTTCTTACTAAATATTATTCTGAGTATTTATTAGCTAGATTCCGTTTGAAGTGCGCTTTTAATAAATTGTGTTTATTATAATTTGAATTTGAAGTCAGTTGGGAACACATGGACAACTACGAGCGAATCGAATCCATCGGTGAGGGCACTTACGGAGTCGTCTTCAAGGCCAAGCACAGAATATCTAAGGACATCGTTGCCCTCAAAAAAATCAAGCTGGAAAACTAGGATGAAGGAGTTCCCTCAACTGCAATGAGGGAGATCTCAATCTTGAAGGAGCTGCAGCCCCATCCTAACATAGTCAAGTATTGTTTGTCTGACTTATTTAGTCTAATATAAGTAGTCTATTCCCCCAATGAAAAGAAACTTCATCTCATTTTTGAGTTCGCCGACTTTGATCTTAAAAAGTACCTCAAAGCCAATCTCAACAACATCACAACATATCAAATAAAACTGTTTATGTTCCAGTTAATCAATGGGATTAACTTTTGCCACTCTCGGCGTATTATTCACAGAGATCTCAAGCCCCAGAATCTCCTAATTGATAAGGCTAACAATCTGAAAATTGCTGACTTTGGTCTTGCCAGGGCTTTCGGGATTCCCATTAAGACACTTACCCATGAAATCTAAACTCTCTGGTATAGAGCTCCTGAAGTGCTGTTAGGCCAGAAGCAATATAGTTTGGGAGTAGATATTTGGGCTGTGGGGTGCATCTTCGCTTAACTGATCGAGAAAAAACCCTTGTTCTGTGGAGACTCATAAATTGATCAGATTTTCAAGATATTCCAATTTCACGGAACCCCGACTCCCAAAGAATGGGAAAATATTCGTACTTTTTATTTTAACTTAGAAAAATTACCTGATTTTAAGCCTACTTTCCCCAAGTTCAAGCCTGTCGATCCCTTTAGCCACTTTAAAAACTTTGACAAGAACTCTCTGGATTTATTCATGAAACTGATCGCTCTCGACCCAGTAAAAAGAATTTCCATGAAAGATGCTCTTAAACACCCTTATTTCAGTGATATCAGTGAAAGTGACTATAAAAAGTTTGTAAGATGAACCCTTTTATGATCCATTAATTCAGCTCTATTTAAAACTAATTAATTTACTATTTTTTATTTATAGAAAATATTTTATTTATGTCTCTCTTTCTTAAAATTTAAGTATCATATCAAACTTAATACTCTTTATTTACCTTAAAATTATCCCAAAATGTTTTTAAGCATTTCTTACAATAACAAACATATACTCACCTTAACTTGATGTGTCTTTGACAAAATGAGAAGGACAATCAAACGAGACTAAAAAAACTCGAAAAAGGAAAAATATAACTTTTAAAGATAGATTTCTATTTTTCTGAGTTGCTGTGAAAGTATTAAAATATTTATAATGAAATTTGCAAGATATAAGTATATGATGTATATGAAACTATCCACTCATCAATGTGACCGAAGCCAACATGATACTGCTTACAGATACAAAGCGAAATTACTATGAAAAATAAATAGTTATATCAATGCAGAATTAATATTGTAATTTAAGGAGGTCACTAATGTGATATAAACAGAAACAAAAAGATTGTTTTCTATAATTCCTCATATATTATTGTACTTAGCATATTTAGCTCTGATCTGCTTATGCAATGAGTCTTTACCCATACGCTCATATGCATCTCTTTTGATCAGCATGCCTTCGTCTAGATAGTCAATAACTTGGGCTGCCAATATATCTCCATTTTCGTCTATGAAATTCCTGCCGCTATTTCTATTACTATCACTTTGACTTAGCCCGCTTTCTACGAAAAACTATTTCAGGATTTGAGCCTTATTGGGCTCTTACAAGCTGCCAATCAGTCCCAAAAGGTCTTCTTCTTGCAAGGCTTCGCGGAAGTTAACTATTAATTGATGAATTGAGTCAATTTATTTTTCAACAGTTTGCTTGAATTCTTAGGAGCGAGGGTCGTAAGATTCTTTTCGTAGACTGTCTGAGATAAAACCCATCTATTTTTATACACTTTTAAACATCAGATAAGCTACAGCCATTGCTGCAGGCTTCTAACGCTAGCTTTTGAAGCATTCCAAAGCAATTTGATTTACAGACGCACATTTTCCATGGCTTTTAATGAGCATATCTAGTCTTCCCCCTGATGCAGCTCTTTATCCTTTGTTATTACTGACTCTGTAGTAGGGCTGCATGTGATGTTGAGATGAGGTCGATGTTGACTTATATTATTTCATGGGCTCCTTATGCTCACTTGCCGTTAAGGAAATGTCGTTCTCACCTTTTACAGGTGATCTTTTCTTGAGCATCAGATTACGGGCCTCTTCAAAGTTAACCTAATGCGACTTATTCATTTTGGGACTGATCATGTTTGTTCCGTTAGTCTGTCCATGTGTGAGCAACTGGCCTGAGCTGCCATGAGAGCTGTTGTAGGATGGAGTGTTCGGCCCTGAGGACGAGTTGTTTCCGAATCCACCACTTCCTCTGCCGTTCAAGCTTGTACCTGCACCCTTCATAGACTCTCGAAGCTGAAACTGATTCATATTCAAACTGTGCTGCTGTTGAGCGCTGCTTTTTGGACCGTAAATGTCTCCACTTTAAGTGAAAGTATACTCAAATAGCTCTCCCCAGTCGATTCTCATTTCATAATCCTTGACAAGCATTTTTCTCAGCAGCTTCTCAAGTGTTGCGCTGATCTTAGCATCCGAAGGAATCACCAAGTCCTATTCCTACAAAAGTTTGATCAGTTTGGCAATGGATTTAGACTAGAAAGGGCAACGTGCAAATATCATTTGAAATAGAACTACTCCTAAGGACCAGATATCTGCTTTCATGCTATAGGCCTCTCCCTTTAGCACTTCTGGTGCCATGTAGATCGGAGACCCTAGCATTGTGCTAGCCATCTATCCGGCACTTTCCAAAGGCTTACAGAATCCGAAGTCCCCCAGCTTGATGCATCCGTTGTGAATGAGGATGTTGTCTGGCTTTAGGTCTCGATGCATAATTTTACCCTTGGAAAGCACCTTGAAGGCTTCGACCATCTGCCTGAAATAGTTGACTGCCTTTTTTTCGGGGAACGGCCCTTCTTTCTGCATCAGTTTATCAAGGGTTCCCCCATTACAGAACTCATAAACAAAATAAAAGTTGTTGACAGTTTTGAGCATGTCAATGTACTTTACGATATACGGGCAACCTTGCATTGTTGACAGAATATTAATCTCATTGACTGTGCACTCCTACAGCTTTGGGATCTATTTGAACTTGTCAGCGTGGATAACTTTGATCGCCACTTACTGCTTAGTCTTCATATGCACTGCCTTATACACCTTTCCGTAAACTCCTTAGCCCAGCTGCTCCTGCATTGAGTAATTCTATATGATTTTGCCCATTTAGCCTTAACTTTCTCTCTGCTCTAAATCTTACTTAAATCACAATTTATAAAAATATTTGACTAAGAATTGAAACTGAGTGATAGTCAGCAGTCAATCTTTTCAATAGACAGTTGGTAACACTTCTGGGCGCAGTCTCTAATGTTTCTGATGGGCCTACATTTTTAGGCAATTGTTTTTATTTTTAACTCTTGATTTTGAAGCGAGAAGATCAAGTTCAGTCAATAATAATTTAGTTCTATTTTATGCAGAAATATAGATTTAAAGAAATCACCTAGAAAGATCTGTTTTTTGTCAAGAAAAACACCAGAGCCCGCCTATTTGATGGGGACAAGATTGTGAAATTCAAGCCATCAACAATATTCCTCGGCTCAGTCTCCTTGGTCTCGGTCTGGTTCTTATACAATCTCATTGATACAACATTTATTCAAAATTAAAGAACGATCAACGTTTCAAAAGAAAGATGCCACCAATATTTAGATGAAAATTATGCATAAAACAGAAGTTGATTCTGTCAGTTATTTATTACCAACGCAAATATTTTTAAATAAACAGAAGCAAGAAATGATGAAAAATTGTGTTCAAGGCTAAGTCTTCCAAAGAAGTTGAAACTTTGCACTGATTTCTTGCTCCGCCTTTCTATCCTGCTAGAACTGTTTACATATAAAAGGATGTTTCATGGCTTCATCCAGGCTTATTCTTTCCTCAGGCTTAGCCGCTAGCAGACTTAGCATGAAGTGTTTCGCATCATCCGAAAGTGGTATATCCGCAGGGAAGCAAAGATTGGGCAAGAATGGCTGTTCATACTGCTGACTGATTTTGATGATGTCATTTTCAAATGGAGCCTTTCCAGTTAGCATTTCAAAAGTCAGAATGCCTACACTCCAAACATCTATTTTGTCGTCATATGACATTTTGTTAAGCTGTTCAGGAGAAATGTAGGCAAGACATCCGACTATCGTGTTTCTCATTGTTTGAGTGTAGACTGCGCATCCGAAATCTCCAATCTTGATGTAGTCCTTAAATAAATTAAAAACGTACTTCATTCATGAAAACATTCTAAGGTTTGAGATCTCTATGGATAATGTCTTCCTTATGCATAAAACGTAAGCCTTCGCAAACCTGTCGAATATATCGTGAGGTCTGACATTCGGGCATTTTCTTTTTCTTTTTAACATAGCTCATGGCTCCGTCTGGAAGCAGCTCGAGGATCAAGTACAAATGATCGTCTTCTGAAAATACTCCAAAGATTTGTGTAATATGCTTATGTCTCAAATAGGCCTGAATTTTGATTTCTCTCAAAATATGTTCCTCTAGCTTCTGCTCTTTGATCTTCTTTTTGGAAACCTTTTTGAGAACACACATAAATCCAGTTTTAATGTCCTGTGCAATATAAACATCACCAAATGCACCTTTTCCAATTTTGTCTAGAAGCTAGAAATCTCTGAGTTTGAGTTCTCGTGCTGCCTAAACTCGTTTGCCTTTATTGAAAGCACTTGGACTTGATAATCTTCCCAATTAAAAATTAGGCAATTCAGGCTTGCAGGGGTAGCTTTGAGGTGTATTGGTTTTTTTTGTGAATGATCCGCTGATGGCTTCATTAATTTTTTTTTTCGAAAAACTTTTAGGATTTTGCACTATATTGTTAAACCCAAAAGTTCTTGCCTATCCTTTTTCAGGATATGCAGACGGTTATTCACAGTCGACTTTTTGAACGTTGAACATTGTGGTTGACTTGTTTCTGCTATTTTGAAGGCCTTCTTTCTATTCGGATAGTTATGACCCCTTTTTCAAGAATTAAGGAACTTTGTATGCACATTTTTCAGTTGTGCTGTGTGTGCTTTGCTCATCTTGCTTCTTTGGAATCATCTGTTAGTTCAAAAAGCTGGATTTCTTAATCTCCTAAAAGTTAAAGCTACTTTTATTAGCCATCGACTTTCGCTTCAGCCCAGCCGGACTAAAAGGTTATTTGTTGGAGTGAATTTTGGAATCAACTCTGCCTCGAATAGAAAAGTTTTTCTAAACCATAGAAGAGGTCTCTGATTGCTAGTCAACACGGTCAAAGGATAGCGGTGATTTGAATTTTTTACCGATTGCTCCATTCCCATCAGAGCTGCCAATTTTATTGATAGTTTAGCTCTTCGAGAGAGGAGCTTGGTTGTTAAGTGGAGATGACTATACTGACCCTCGGCTTAATTTAGCCATTCTTTACAGAGTTCCTGGAGCCATAGTTGAGAATTTAGCTGATCCTGATTCGAAAATCATAGACTGAGATATTGTTTCAGGTTTTGTTCCTCCAAGGAAGGAAGGTTTGAGACTGAAATTCTTGGGTGAATATTTCTAAAATTCGAGCTTCTCATGCCGATGGTTGCTCTAACTACCTGCCTTCTGCTGGTTGAACGAGCCCACAAACTGGGAGCTTGCCATCGAGTTGCCCCTGCCAGCTGGAGGCGCTCTTTCGTTGCCAATATTGCTATATTACATTTGCTTTATTAATCATTTCAAACATATTGGAATAAAATTTATAAATGCAGCAAGTGATCGGAAACAATTTTTTCTTTTTAATCGACCCACAGTAGTTAGTAAACTAAGCTCTATTTTTTCAAGATATATCAAGCTCGATTCATTTACAATAAGATTCAGCTGATCTTTATATGATCAAACATTTATTACTTCAAAAGTATATCTAGATCTATTTGTTTTGTTGACAATTTTTTCAAAATAAAATATATAAAAGAGATCGAAAAAACAAGGTTTTTGCCAAAACAAATATTAACAGAAATTTGCAATTGTTGATGAAATGAGTAAAATCTAAAGTCCTAGGAAGTAGTTCAAATGATCTCCTTTAAAAATTGGCCTATTTCCTTTTTTAGAGTTTTCCTTTTCATCGCCTCTTCGAAGAACTCGTCAGTAGAGTAGTTTTTAAATATCGATCTGATGTCCAGTTTCATCTGATCAGCCTTACTTTAGCTACATCCTTTAATTCTTTGAGTAAACCTAGAATACTATCTTTTACTTAACTCTTCTACTAATATTTCCGTCAGCTTTTACAGGCATATATTAGATTGAGACTTTCCTGATAAGCCTTTTAAAACTTATTTGATTTTTGTCCACTTCTGATTCTTTAACGACTGCCTATATTTCTTTGTCTATTCAATGAGATCGAACTTCTTGATATCGCTGTTTTTGAGGGCTCTTGTGTAACAGGGCCTTTTAAGAGGTTCCCTTTTCTCCTAACTCGACAGAATTGAGATATTGCATTCATTTTGTACTTGTATTTGGCTGCTGAGATTGAGCAAATTTGCTTTTTCCTAGTTTTTGTTTTTCGGTTTTTTGAAATTGAAATCTTAATTAGAGATTTTATTACCTATTTCTCTTAACGGAATGGGGACGTGGCTTTTTCTGGATTCTTCCATTAAGGTGCAAGAGTTTATTGAGTCATTAAGCTTGAGAGTTCCAGTATAACATACATTAGTTTTTAATTTTGGCAGTTTAGCCAAAGGTTATTTATTAGGCAGATTGGCAGAGATGATTGTATTAGTTCTGGGTTCAACTACTTATGTCATGTGAATGATATAATCATCATCGTCATTATCATTCCCATTCCCATTACCTTTACCATTACTATTGATATTTGCATTTGATTTGCCTTTAAGTGGCTAAGAAGTACCGTTTAGTTTAATTAGTTAGTGTGTGTTGCTATTCTATTTATTTTAATGAAATTTATGTCCAATTTCGTCATTTNCTGGATTGAATCTCCCTCAGTTTATAATTTTCTTTTTCTTTAGTACTTTTTCAGAGTTGCATGGCAATTGGAAAGTTCCCTATCAACCTATTAATGCTAAAATTTAAGGTCAAAAAGCTGATTTTTATTTTCCTTGAGCCGCTTGCTGATTATTTCCATCTCTTTGAGGAGATTGGTCTTCTTGCTAAGCAGCGCATTCTTTTCTTACTAAATCTAGGAAGGCTGTTTGGGCTTTTTAAGAAGTTTTTTCATCTCAGAAGTCGAGTTCTTGAGTTCTTCCATCTAAAATATCATGTCAGTAGACTGCTATAGCCATATTGCGTTGAAAAAATTCTTCATCTTTGTATGCAGCTCTTAAATTTTATTTTCCATGAGTAAGTTCGTGGCTAAAGTGGGCTCTTGAAGATTGGTATCAGTTGAATCTATTATTGACTTTTATCTATGCAAAGTGCGTTTCCTATGCAATGTGGTTCGACTTTGCTGCAGCTACGATGAATTGGTTTAGTTGTTAGAAGCACTAAAGATTGAGTGAACTTTATTGAGTTTTATTTGACTATCTGTCATTATGAGTTTCAACTATTTTAGAAGACAATTAATCGACTGCTTTTATTGAATATTCTTAGATTAGAAATTTAGAAGGAAATATGTATCATTTAAACTTTTTAATCTTTAGTTATT
>VOMN01089935.1:0-13028 GCA_014899125.1 Orchestia grillus | reverse complement strand
GATTACAGAACCGGAAGACACGGTGAAGAACTTAGCGGTTGCCAGGGCTATGATTCTATCCAGCCAAATCCGAGACGTGACCTCTTCCACGTGAAGTAAAATGGGCGCCTCTCCTAAATTACATGAAAACGTGCCAGACGCCTGTTTCCTCCAGCAACCTTCATTTAACATAACCGACTCTCTCAACACCGGCGGCCAGGCAGCTCGCAACAGGTAGGCCGCGCAAGCACGAAGCTTCTTCCTCGCTAGACTTCAAACTTCGAAGGGGCGTCCGAATTGCACGTATGGAAAATGAATTTATGTGTCAGAAACCATTGAAGGCAATTAATTGTTGACCAGGTTTTAAGCAAGCACTGCAAAGATGAATGCAAATATATATATACATACACGCGTGACTGCAATATCGGCGCGGAACTTGATAAGATTGGGTCACTGCACCAGAGCATAAAATACCCGAGTAAAATATTTTTTCAAATGGAAAGAGTGAAGAACAGATCAGTATCTCGATTAAAACATACCAACATAGACGTCCATGCGTGTTTCTTGATTTAATTTTGATCCCTCGAGTTGAGCAGGAAGTTATAATTCCAACCAAAAACGAATCAAGACTCAACATTAGATAACATATGTAGAATCATTTTTCAAGTACAAAAAAAAACAGAGCCCCGACTGTTGAGCGACAGGACCGATACATCCGTGCCACACCTGACAGAAAATCAAGTACGTGTTCATACCGTGAACTTTATGCATATCCTGCACACGAGCACCACAGTCTCCAGCTGCAGGCCATGGAAAGCGTCAAGACCACTTTGTTGGTTAGAGCTCAGTCAATTGAGCAGTCCAGGCGACAAACTTTCGCTACAACGCGAGCTCGTTTAAACACGATGAGCCGCATCGAGAGCAAAGGCTGAGTCACTTGAGGGAATTAAAACGAAAAAATTGTACAATTTTCCCTTTAAGATAGCTACCATGGCTACACTGTTGAATGATTTTTAGCAAGAATTACTGCTTTTAAATTCAATCGGATATATTAAACATGAATTGACTTAAAGGAAGTTAGTTTTCAAAGGAATAAATTTGCGTCGAATGAATTTATATAATTCGTTGAAAATCAAATTTAAAACACAATGAAGATGAGAATTTAAAACATTAAAATAACTAATCAAGACTTAACGGTTGTAATTAAGCACCATCCCGTGAGCTTGAAGTTGCTAAATGGTCAAAATGGTCAAGCATCTCTCCTTCCATGCTAACTAATGTAAAAGCGAAAAATGCACGCAATTTTCATGCAGTCAGAGCAAAAAAATGCAAGGACAAGCAAGTCAAAATGGCGACCAAGGCCAAACTTCCAGATAGGGACTTCATCATACCAAGAATGCTGACTCACCAACATAACATTCAACAACCCAGCAGGAAGCCAACTGTGAGAAACGCTTCAGGGTTTACGAGATGATAACCTAGAAATGGAGTCATCTTTTGCCGAATCAATCATCACAGCGTGGGAGGAGAGCGTAACAAACTGAATTGATACTCTCTAGAAACTCTCTACAATTCTCCTCAGGCAGGCGAACTCGTCTCGGTTTGGGCCACCTTCTGCTATCAATGATTGCTGCGAGCCCTGAATTAATAGAATACTGACACAACCTGCGACGTGACCAGTAAGCGTGAAGTTCCAGTTTTTGACCGCGAAATACCATATAGGATTTCTTTTTCCCCTTTAATTACATGGTTTAGTACTTTGTACGCACGGCTCTTAAAGCGAAGTCGAATATCAACCACTGACAAAGGAGTTACAAATTAGGAACTTCCAATATAAAAAGCCCTGAAGGGTTCTCGAAGAGTTTACAAACAAGCATAATTCTTTTTTAGGAAGCATGTTTGATGAACTGAGCTAAATTAAATTTTGAGTAACTGTCTATCGCTGCCTTTAACACGGCATCATATAGGAAGTTAATTGAACATGTGTAACTTAAAACGAAAACTTTCAGAGAATCAATTCAAGAATGATCAAAAGAAATCCCACGCTTCACCAAAGTCAAGATGGCTTTTAAAGTAACCTGAGTACCAGACGGAACGCATTACTGTGAGTCAGTAGGGCAACCCCCAGAGCTCCATTAAACTTCGTTATTAATAAACTGAGAGCCAGGTCGACCCCTTGAACGAGCTGTCTATAAATTGGTTCCAGAAACTAACAGCCACCCTCAGCAACCGCACATAACGGGACGCTCTGCGCAGACGACGAACATGAGACCTGAGCTGCACCACGCTGGAGCAAAGGTGAACAGCGGTTTCATTCCAAGAATCACTGTTCATGAAAATATCATGGTCGTATGAAACTATAATATAATTATTAGAGAGGCTGAAAGTATGCAAAACATGAAATGGGTGTATCAGAAGGAACAGTGCAAAAAAGCGAACATTTATAAATGCAAAATAGGCGGGCAAATATAAACTTTCGAGTTGAAGGCCATTCAATTTTTTAAATCCGTTATTGACACGTGTCGATGCGAATGAATTCAGGGATAAATACCGTAAATTATTTCCACGAAAAATAGTACTGATGTTTGCAACACCGATATAGTTTAGTCGCGAATACAGAAGCTTGTTCTGAGCAAGCAACAAAACAAGGCAATGGCGGCATGGAGCTCGATTTGGTCGTTAGTTGCACCGGCAAAGAGTAAACAACCATTCATAATTCTTCCAATAATTGCGATGAAAAATAACTAGCTTTTGAAGTTCCATATCATTGAGAGGGAATAGAATTCTTGAACATACATGAAATGTGATTCATGTTTTAAGTACTTAACGACAAGAGTTCAAATAGACGGTACAAAAGTAACAGAAGTCAACATATCAATAACATCGCTTAACTCGATAAACAAATTTCTGTTAAAATTAAACCTCCAGGAAATACTCAAACTTACAGCAGAAGTGAGTAACTTTCACCGATTTATTTTCATTTTTCGGGAAACACGTACTCACTCACACAGGACTGGCAAGGTTCCCGTTAATGTGAAAATAAACTTGAAATTGCGTAACTGTTTTCTGTCTCTTGTGAGCCACGTCAAAGAAAAGCAACACGCAACTTAAGAAGAGGCTTCGTTTGCTTCGATGAATTACTCTGCATAAAATCAGTCATTCGAGTGGATTTGCTCAAAATAATAATCCAATTTTCGTCTCATAGACGCAACTGATCGCATCACTGCAATAACTGTGACCAGCAAGCCAACAAAAGCGGTGAAAATCACGACCATAAAATCGCATAAAATATGATCTCCCCGCACTGACCAAGCAGAATCTCGACGGTGGTAAAAGCGAGTAATTTAATGCTCTCAGAAGCGCTCAGGTCTAACGAGATGCGAGCAGTGTTGCCGGGGGAAATGCTTCTTTTTGGTCAGGAAATTTAAGCGGCGGGGTCTGCTCGCATTAGCGACACTGCCACAGGTAGTCGAGAAGGTGGCCGCGGACAGACCACAGGTCAGACGCAACTCGCCGCAACCAGGACACAGTAATTGAGCCGCCGAAAATAGGCCATAAGCTTTCATCTTGGTGAAATCCAGGGCAGCGAGGACCTCGCATGTGAAATGAGCTAAGGAGAATCAGAGCCTCTATCACCATGCTATGGAAATGTAAGAAAATGAATCGTTAGTCTACCGGTACAATTCGTAGAGCTAATTGATTTGCTATTTTCATATCTACTCACATATCGTCGGAATCTGGCTTGAACGCCAGTCCAAAGTCGATGTTATTTACGCCTAGCCTCATTATAGCAACGAACACTGCTTCCCAAACATAAATCTAAACAGCGTCATCTCAGTATGACATAAGATTCAAATATGTGCAAAATTCGACCAAATGCCTAGCGCTTACAAGATACCTCAATCATTACATTGAATGCTGAACAATGACAAAATAATTATATGAAATGTTCTACATGTTCTTTATCAAGTGTCAAATTTATTTTTTAGAATTATAAACATATTCCCGTCTGCATCTAATACCAATTTTACTGACTTCTTCCCTTTTGAAAACTATAAAGCAAATAATTCAAGCAAAAAAACACTCGACAGTAGAAACCATCGATACCCGTACGGAGAGTTGAGAATAAATTGCAAAACAAATCTGGTCATTCATTACGAAGTTCAAACCACAAAGCACGGCCAAACTATGGCACAGGAATAGAATAGAAACGGTACTCCCGAGCCGCGGGGCCACTGAGGGGCCACGGCGGACCCAAAGTCCCAGCAGTTAGGTAACCCGTGACCTATTCTATTGAACATGTTACTGTTCCGAAAATTATCCTGAGGCACGAAAACTATGACTCTATTGGGCCCAGCGTTCACTGGATTCTATAACGCTAAATAGTGAAATAAGCACAGTTCCCCTCAATAACACACATTAACACTTAACAAGTGTTAGTGAGACCAGGATATAAGTCGTTGTCGAGATTGTGCAAACACGAGCCGCGACTGCAGCTGAGCTCGCAAAGCGACAATAAACCGCTATAACCATAAACGACGGCGCTCTCAAAGCAAAGATGAAGCCTACATGAGGGTATGACTCATGAACATTACATGAAGGAGATGACATGAAAACGAAATCTCGTATTCACATAACAAAAGAAATTACCGACTCAAGACTATAAAACTACACAACCTACTAGACGCGGAACTTGGAATGTGAGCAAACCACCTAACCCCTTGAGTGATAAAACTACCATGACTCGGATTTACAGGTCACGAAAGTAAGTTGTTGGCTCAAATACGACTTGAACCGATGAGGTACTATCACAAATGCCTAATTTTGCTAAATTACATGATATAAAGTAAATTAGTAGAATATTGTTCTTCATTGCACTCACGGTAACACCACGACCTCAAGCTCCAAGCAAGGGATACTACACCACAAACAGTCCCTGGAACTAACTTCCAAAGCTGCACCCAAATGATAGCAAGAAATTGAAGGAGGTAGTAGTGATACCCGTGCACCTGACGACTCCCCCCAGAGGGCAGGGGGAGCTGGAGCCCGCGGCAGGAAATGCAGCAGACGCTCAAGTCATGTACACCGGCCTGGTGCTAAAGGGCACACGGCACCCGCATGTTCAGCACTTGTCCTCTCATAGAAACTTCCCCCCGTCACGCCCATGTCTTGGGTCACATGAAGATTTGATTACTGCAAACTCATTTCGAGAGGCGAAACTACGTAGATCCTTCAAAAACCGGGGCGATTTACCTGTGTGTCTATATTTGGTTGCGGTGTTGTTTCTCTTGTATGTTTAAGCGGCACCTTCGATGTACAAACCCAGTTTAAGTTGCGAACGCTGTGGAAACTTCATACATAGGGTATACGTTTCAAAATTTTCGGAATTGGTTGGGTACTTTGCCAGTTGGAATGCGTTAATATTGAACTTGAAAAACCCTCAGACAACATGGGAAGACATGGAGTGCCGGTGTTGTCAATACTGAAGCAGCGAGCGCCAAGCAAAGAATTTAGATATTGAAAACGAGGAGATAAATAAAAAATGAGTCATACCAAGCATTTAGAAAACTTTGCAGGCATAACAGCGACTAAATTCAACAGTAAAAAGATAAGCAAGATTAGCCTGATAAGATAACGAGAAGAACCTTGTATGATAAATTAAAAATATAAAATGCATGAACACAAGCACTTCAACCATCTCTGCGGACAAATAAATTTACGACTTTTATACTATTCAAGAATAAAACGGTGCAAGTGAGGAAGATAAAAAATATATATGTTGAGAACCATGAGCCCTTGAATTATTTCACAGGTCTGACGAGAAATTAATGAGAAATAGAGAGAAAATACTGATGATTCCTATTAAGTGCATCTGACAATTAAATCTCCCTAAGGATGTCGCTACCTCTCGTTCCATAAGGATGACTGGATTACCACAACCAGACAGACGCAATATTTTAAGGCTGAATTTGCATTAGTTCACCTTAAATTCCGTCATACAACTGTCCCACATGCCCCAAGTGTCTCGGCCTGTTTTTTACATCGAAATAATCAGATCTATTGGAATAGGATGAGAATAAAATAGAAAAATTACATAAATTTCGGCAATGCAAAAATAAGTTCAGGGTGTTCCTGTTCTCGGTGCCGCGTCTAAATTATGAGCAAGCAGAGTAATGATGTCTGTGGAGACGAAAATCTCCACGTTTTAATGTAATTACACTATGAAAAATACATTGTTCAGTTATACGAGCACTAGTCATCATAAAAGATTCAGATATTTGGACAACATAAATAGATTGGAGTTGTTTTAATAACGAAGTATGACGTACGAAAGAAGTCCACGTTAACGAAGAAAGTCATCAGGTGCCTCTTCATGTTCAGGGAAAAACACGAGGCTGCTCCCAAGAATACATCAATATACTCACTCGCTAGGAGCCCGCACAAGCTCGTGTTGGCCAGACAAGCGAGTAAAAACTCGGGGACTACGAGGGGCTGGCAGTGAACAAAGCGGCCGGCAGCTCGGTAACACGAGATCACGGCTACAACATGAGAACACCAGGCGCCGACCCAACAAAACACGAGTAGCGTCCTCGACCAAGCATCATCTAGCGCTCTGTACTAATACCGTGTTTTCAAGGGGGAGGGAGGGGAGGAGGTTCAGATGAGAAGTTCATGTGCACCAGAAGACCACGCATCAACTAGAACGCTTGAAAAACAACGCCTAATTGAGTGATGGGGTGAATCAAACATTAGTTAAGCAAAGCTACTTGAGATTATAGTAATGTAAAATAGCTGAGTGCACTCGCACCATGACCTGTATTGGTAATATGTAATACGAGTAAAAGGGTAACAGACAAGTCCTACGTAGCGAACGGCCACTGAAGACTGTACATATTAGCAACGTGGCAAGTTAAGAGCAGATGTAAATATTGAAACTATTTCAAGAGCAGATGCCGAAGTTTGCAGTAGGGAAGCACCATTGACAGAGCGCATCACACAATTTCCTAAACAACGAGAGATTCAGATATGCTTTGGAACATGCATGTGAAACATTAATAGTATTGAAAAATGCACAAGATAAAAAAATCAATGCATTTTAGTATTTGGTCAAGAATAGTCGAATGTACACACGCGATTACAAGGAATTGAAAGATGCGCTGTCTTATTCCACTCAGGTTATTATTCTTACAGCATTTTATAGCGAGTCATGACATATTTTTCGGCGCAAGACATTTTAGTCATTAATGTAACATTGATTTTACTCATAGATACTTTGCGAAAAATGCCAATCTCTTGTTAGACGTACAATACATTTGAGTTACTGAACATCGAGTAGGGGAATTTTAAATTTCCAGACGACATTTTTTCAATGCAACAGGCCTGTGCAGAATATTCAGCGGCCACAAAAATTACATCAAAACTTCAATTTGCCAAAAATCCAACACCCAATTCGAGCACGCAACCGACGACGCGGCCGTAGCTCGTCGACCGCGCTCACGCGTCAGGAGGCAATAACGCGCGGGAGGGCCCAGCTCCGTGGGGGAGCGCCAACTCGTGGGAAAGAGGGGAAAAAAGGGAAAAAGTGGCGCAACCCCCATAGGGGCGAAACTGGCAAGCTCATGAAGAGCAGACCGCGTCGGTGAGAAAAAGTTTTCGTTGAAAAAAAGAAATGCTTCATGCTAAACTGGACGTGAATTTTCACGAAACGCAACGATGCATTCAAAAAAAGAATGTTCGTCTCTGAAAGTATATCTGTTCAGGTAAAAGGGCTTGGTAGGTATGAACCGCGTAAATTTTGAAACACGTCGAGTAATGCAAACAAGGAAAAGAGGTTGAGGCCAGGTGCGAACGGCTTGAGCCATTTTTAAAAAAGTGGATCGAGTTTATAAAATGTTTAGAAATTTTCACAGACGAAAGTAAGATACTTTCTCAACTACGAAATAAGATACTACGATTCGACGAAAAACGGGAACCGAGTGGGACTTAGGTACCGAAATGGTGGACGTGAAGGTGGTAAAGACTCGTTACATCAGATGAAAGATTGTGCAAGTCCCCGACGCAAATCGGGATGCTCTACGACCATCGCATGTCAGCAAGCCCAAGCATTTAGACTAGGGATAAAGGACCCAGTGGCTTATATCCCATGTATGAAGCATCCATGCAACATGCAAGAGACAGGCCTTCCACACCACGTAAGAAGTATGCCTTAAGTCAAGCTTCATCACCTAGCAGGAGGCATCACCTAGCAGGAGGCATCACCTAGCAGGAGGCATCACCAAACTCTCGCCGGCTCATGACAAGAACACCCGACCCCGGCACTTCACGAGGAGGCTTGTCGCGACGACCGTTACAGCCATGAAGCAGCTCAGATGGCGCACGTCAGTTCTATCTGATAAAACATTTTCTTGAGGATAACAGGGAGATCTGCGAGTGCTTTAGCGGAGTAATGCAGCTGCATCGTATATTTGTCCCGAGTATTTTGAAAAAATTAAACATAGAATACCACGAACAGTACTTTCACACAAAAACGAGCCGCCACAGACCAAGTTATTTAGCAGATGATGCAGTTGCTGCTATAGAAACTAATGGGCGAGACACCAGCGGTCAGTCATGGTTCATCAAAAAGGCAAGTGCAGACAAAACAACTTAGTCTGGTTTCGAGTGGCTCTGACAAAAGGTCGGCAAGCAGCAAAAAAAACTCAGAGAGCTAATGAGAATAATAGGTCTCCCTTCTGTCTCGTCTGTCTCGATGAGAGACGCTCTCAAAGAATTTGCCTAATTATTACTGAAATTTAGCATTTTACAAACTCAACACAACGATGAGGCCATGAGCTTTGCTGTGATTTTAAATGCATACGTTAACCCACACACAAAAAAAATTATGACAAGTAGATCAATCAAGTAGCATTCTCGTTCAACGCGAAAGATCTGTATTACTGTAACATATTATAAGACTTAAGCATCATATGTTGACGACGTTCATTGATTTCACAACCGAATCCAGTTAGCAAAATTTTAAATACAAAACAACATTAAAAGTGTATAAGAATTTACGTACGGCCACAAACTGTGGAAAATTGAAAAATAATATCGGCATCTCGCTCAAGCAATACTGAGAGTGGGAAACTTGTAATGTGTCAGTATCGCAGTCTGTACGAGCCTTAACTGTAACTATTTGGACTTTGTTTACATTTTCATTATCTTTTATGATCCCATGCTCCATTTTGACGGGCTACCAAACGAACTATTCCTTCACCGAAGTTGACCTCCCCGTCGCACTTCACAATTCATCTCTCACCTCGTATGTTCGAGTGACGAGCTTCGCCCAACTAAGTCATGCAGAAGAATAGACTAGAAAAAAGGCTTTCGAATTTCAGCGAGGACAGTGCGCGGTGCCGCCGGCGTTGCTCCGTGGCTCCCGGCATGCGGGCTGCGTTAGGCCTAACGCCACAACCCACCAGAGCTCCCACTGCTCCCGCCAAAACCCTGCCAGATGCCCACGCTACTCAAGCTCTTCCAAATATGAGCAAGGAGAACTTCCTAACTATACATAAATTCGTTCACAATAGCTACATAAAGAAATTTTAGTTTTCAAACGCACAATTGGAATTCTCATCCACCATTTCCGCATGAATATTACTTGAAACTTTTATGGAGTGTAAAATTAGCAAGGCAGGAGGAGGACGATAAGAATGGTAGCTGCAACAATGAAGGCACCCACGAAAAAAAAGGCTCAGAGACTCTCCCTAGGAGAACGACCTCGTGGACCGTCCTGACCCACCGAGTTTAGCTGTTTTCTCACACATTGCAAAATAAATTGTCGTATTATTGTTAAAATCTGCTCAGCAGCGTACCATGACGATTACTGATCTGATCTTTTAGAACAAACAAAATCATATCAGAGATTCACGATAGATCGCAACAAGTAATCAGTGATCAGAATAAATGAAAATCCATGTTCACATGGAATTTTGTTTTCAAGCAATAAGTATAAATAAAATGAAGCAATTAATGGTTTTCAAAGAAGCCTACTTGGAATTTAATTTCAGCAAAATTTTAACCTGGATATAAAAGATAGGGAAGGAATACATTCACCCAATGAAAAAATACTACTCAAAATTTATTTCACTCTTGTCAAAGAATTGCTCATGAAAATATTACTTCTTCAAAGGGAAGCTAAAAACGTACGAGTTTAGAATATTTCACAAAAACATCCATTTTCTTCAAACAAACATACTTCAATGCCTAAGTTCTACGTAAGCACGAGCATGTCAAAAGGAAAATAAACGCTATAAAAGTATAACAGCCGTGCCCCAAAGCTTCACAAAACCAATGAAAAAAATTTATGTTCCATTTGAAAGTTACTTGGCGGTGCGCCCTGACTCGCTTTAATGTAGACGACTTGACCCACGTTAGGCGACACTTTACGGCCGCTGCACAGGAGAACGAAAGCAATTCACGGGGCCAGCGTTAAATTTTAACGGGGTTATGATAGCAGTCGTACTGCCCGTCTTTGGCCGCAGATTTTAGAGGCTTGTGTACTGTGCGAAGACGCAAATAGTCCGGGCAGCGGCGGCGGCGGCAGCAGCACACAGAGGTCAGCACGACGGGCGTGACCTGCGCAACTCCCGTAGGCTGGAGGGGCTTTGTGGAGGCTTAGGCTCGAGCCAAGTGCTAGCTCACGGCAGGGATAGAGTCCACTTCCACATTAGCTCACGTCATTCTTCAGGGGAATGTCGTTCTCCACGGGAACGGTTATAGCATACGCCGAGAGAGAGAAAGAGAGAAAGCAGCTTCTGTATTTTACGGTGAATATTCTGAAGATGATATAAATCATTCTCGAAAAAAATTATATCGTATATTCTGAGGATATTTAAGAGTGAAAATAAACTTTCCAGTGGGCATTCTGAAGACAAAATGAAATTTACGAGTGGAAATGTTTCACTAGAGGCATCCACTGTGTAATGTCCTTCTTTAAAAGCAATATAAAAGGACAGGAATAAAATTTCATCGAGAAAATCTGAACCAACTCTTTCTGCGTATCCTTATTTGTCATTGAAGCAGCAGAAAATTCCATATGAACCAATTAAATCCCACTGAGATCCAATCAGCATTCTGCTAACGAAGAATTAAATGTGCTCATCGATCTGCTAGTAAATATCAATACTCCCCGTCCGTGAAATAACCTACAGCTACACTCATCTGCCTATACTCTTTTTATTGAACACCAGCGAGAACAGCAATGTAAATCCTACTTTCTGTGAGGTCCGAGTCCATAACTGATACTGAGCTCATCCCCTAAGAGATGCTGGTACCTTCCAAATTAGTAGGGAAATTAATATTGGTTCTTTGACATATTGCAAGCGAATAAGAAGTTTGTTCCATCATCTTAACGAATGTCATTGCCTTGCATGTCTAAGGAGCTACAATAATATACCGAATATTATGACCTTGTGGCTAGTCTATCATTAACACTGCATTTAAACTAAGTAAATACTGATACCTCACTACCTAGGGCTGTTTTCTAGGATCTCGCTAGGCAAGTTGTACTCACCAAGCGAAGTGGTTCTCAATCATGGATATGTTGGAGTGAGCGATGAGCTTTTGTTCTGGGCTGAGTCCAGCGTCGAGGTCTGTGTTGAACTTCTCCCCCAACTGCTTGATGATGATGGCCGAGTCGGCGATCTCTTCTCCATTGACCTCAATAAATGGAAGCTGGCCCTTTTTGCTCTTGTATTTCATCTTGTGGTCGACGTTCTGAAAAACGAAAAAATACACGATGAATTTTGGAGCTGATGTTAACTGAGAAATGCAAAGCCGAGTTAGTGCAACAAAGTGGCGATAGTATAAAATGTTACGCCTGCAGGTAATACTGGTCGACGATTTGCTTCCGTATGTACACGCCATCCTCCGATCGAACAACTTTTGAAATCCAATTTGCGTAATCGACAGCACGCTCGGCAGTTAATCAGGCGAACTGAAGTTAAAGAATAATACAAACATCGCGTCCACCAACTACCGTCACTGAGAAGAGCGTCGCTAAACCAAATCTTGTACCGGAAATTTTACAGCGAAATTGTATCACCAGGGAAAATTGTACTTCACAGAGAAATTCACTCCCACAGTAAAATTTGTTGAATCAAAATATGAAGTCTAACTTGTAAACAAATTCTTCGATTTGAACGGGGCTTTCTCAAACGGTCAATGCAGACTTATTACGGTCCATACGCGGAGACTTATTAAATCCTTAAGTAAACACTGGGAAGTTAAGTCCATCATGACTTTCCAGGCACGAAGAAGATAACTGGAGTAGCCCTTGCAGCAGCGAGCGACGGAAGCAGCGCGGCCACACCTCAACACAAGTTCTTCACGCAGCAACGCTCGCTCATCCTACTCTCTCCGTCGGGGTGCAGGTACGGCGCTGCTGCCTTCTTTCCCTTCTATTAAAGTTGCCGGACCAGACGACTGCCTGGCACCTAGGAGCATCGCCTCCCCTCCACTCACACATCAGTTCTGAACTCTCGCTTTCTCTTCGAAATGCAAGGGCGAAGTTTCGCATTATTAACATCCGAATACAGCTGATAGAATGGATTCTATTCAAGAGGAATTCCTTTACGAATAAAAATATCTAACAAAAACGATGGTGTATTTACTTTGATATCAAGCCAGTTAAGATTTTACATCGAGGTATGCAAAAAGCGGAATCCAAATTCAGAGTTTCATGGGACCGACGCTGCCGCAATACAATAGGAACGTGGCAGAGCGCCGAATGTGGAGTACAAGTTCGCCAAGTGCGATAGCAACATTCCCTCAAAAGAGGGGCTATCCTCAGAGATGCTGACAGTTTTATACTTAGTTTCCATGTATGACAATCGTTCTTTGCCCGCTCATCTTTCCAATTTTTTTAACGAGACATTGGAGCACACTCCAGGAATCAAAAACCGAATTTTGTGGAATAGTTAGTATTTCACACGAGTTTATTTTGACAGGATAGTTTCGATGTTACCACAGCATATTTGCGACGTAAGAAGTCGAAAATATGTGAAATC